>CAUYRH010042867.1:0-15099 GCA_963574655.1 Perodicticus potto | reverse complement strand
TGTGAGAACTTAGATCAGGCACACGAAGCTATTACCCCGTCAGTGTGAGCAGGTCTGCTGAGTGACTGATGTGTAGTGACCATCACGTACATTAACACGGTGCTTCTCTCTCTCCGAAGATCTGGCTGTAAGTCAGATTACCACCCTTCCACCTGGAGAATATTTTATTGTTTAAAAAACTGGAACACTTCTACACTGCTGGTGGGAATGCACAATGATATGTTCCTTTTGGAAGGATGTTTGGTGAGTACTTAGAGATCTAACAATAGACCTGCCATTCAATCCTATAATTCCTTTACTAGGTATATACCCAGAAGACCAAAAATCACAGTATAACAAAGACATTGTATCAGAATGTTTATTGCAACCCAATTCATAATTGCTAAGTAATGGAAGAAGCCCAAGTGCCCATGGACCCACGAATGGATTAATAAATTGTGGTACATGGAATATTATGCAGCCTTAAAGATGGAGACTTTACCTCTTTCGTGTGTACATGGATGGAGCTGGAACATATTCTTCTTAGCAAAGAATCTCAAGAATGGAAGAAAAAGTATCCAATGTACTCAGCCCTACTTTGAAGCTAGTTTATAGGTTTCATATGAAGGCTATAACCCAACTATAGCACAAGAATATGGGGAAATGGGCAAGGGAGGGGAGGGGAGAGGGGAGGTTGGGATGGAGGGAGGATAATTGGTGGGGTCACACCTATGGTGCATCTTAGAAGGGCACAGGTGAAACTTACTAAATGCAGAATAGAAATGTCTTCATACAATAACTAAGAAAATGCCATGAAGGCTATGTTGAACAGTTTGATGAAACTATTTCAGATTGTATATGAAACCAGCACACTGTATCCCTTGATTGCACTAATGTACGCAGCTATGATTTAATAAAAAAAAAAAAGAAAAAAAAACTATGCACTAATCTTACATGCCCTTTTTATTTATATGCTCATATCTCTAATCCATTGTATTTCATGAGAATTTATCAGACATTTCTGTAGCTGGTTGCATACAACGTTATCATGGGGGAAAACTGCCAAATGTTATGCTGAAATACATAGTGACTCTCTCAACCTGTTTCTGCCTCTGGGTACAAGTCAGTCAGGGCCATCTCACTGGTGGGACAGATGGCCTTGACTTCATGAATACCAGGAACAATAAAAAACAGAGCCCAGACCAAAATCTTAATGAAGTATAAAAAGGCAAAGCAGGAGATATTTAGAGTTACCAACTAAAAGAGCATGGCAAAAATCCAAAGAGAAATCAAGTAGCTTAAAAAAAATGAAATAGAAGTTTTAGAGACAAAAAGAGGGTTCTGAGTAATCATTTTGAATGGAGATTTTTTTTTTAATTTTTTATTCTTTTTCTTTGCCTATGTAAATGAAATTAGCTAAACTTATGAAAAAGGCAGAATTTTTTAAATTCTATTTTCAGGGGGTCAGTAAGCATTTAATCTATCAAATAGTTTATGGTAAATCCATGTTGGATACTTTTTGTTTTTTTAACCAATCCTCTGCAGAAGCTCTGGAACATTGATTTATAGCATGTAATTTCATTCAGGATCAATATAAAACCAATTTAAAAAATTGACTGCTTTCCTTCTTTTGAATGCTGAGACTCATTTTCTCACTTCCAGAGATGCGACCTTATTTCCAGTACCATTATTTCTTAAAAATCATTGATAAAACCACATGCAGTCCTTTTAGTCACACTGGGATGTAATCAGTCTGTGTAAGAAAACTTAAATTACAGAAGTTAAATGTTTTCTTATGATGTCTTAACCATTTGGCATTCAAATTCCCTTTTCTGTCAATATATTTAACATTGCTCTTTGATTAAGAAGTCAAAGACCAAAATATGAATTTAGTTTTAAAAATTTCATAAAAATTAGTTTGTGATGAAGTAGATATCCTATTTTTCATTAACAAATTATAGGTTTTAAAAATAAAATATAATTTTTTTTCTATAAACAGTAATTCTTCTTAGAAACTGTTACAGGAGAGTTATATAAAACCTGGTGTGCCAATGTTATATGTTTTTACAAAAGTGTTTATAAAACTTTCTATAGATATTTCTTGTACTAAATAGTAACCTACATTTGCACGGTAAGGAAGTATAAAAGATTAAAAATTAATAACTTATCTGGCAAATTAGAACAACTACTTGGTAATGAATAGATTCAAATCTGCTAGGCAACTACTAACATAAGAAATAGGTTTAAAAATGAAGTTTCTTGGTTAAAAAAATGTCTACTTAAGTATATGTGTAATTGCCATGTATATGTTTAAAAAAATGCCTACGTCTCATTTGAGTTTTGTCTCATAGATAACCACAAAATTCAAATGTATATGAAGAATGTTATTTTCCAGATCATGGACGTATGACTCTGTGGTTTCATGGGATGTGTGAATATAATGATAAGCAACTTTTTTTCCTACAAACCAGGCAAATAGAACTTTCAGCACTCATGCTATGTTACAAAGTAAGTATAAACATATTATGTTGGTCCAAAATATGGTCACAGTATAAATAAAAATAAACACTGACTTCTAAATAAAATTTATGTGAAAAATAGAATTAATTAATATCGAGATAATTCTTAATATTTATTAGTTTGGAATTTTATAACTCCAAAACAAAACAGGTTCAAAATGTTATATCCTGTCATGATTACACAGCTCTGAAGAGAAAAGGGAGTCAAACCAAAGTCCATATTCTTTTCAATATAATAAATGGCTTCACATAGAAGATACCCGCTTTCCCTCTTCTCACGGTCTCATAAAGTGGGAAGCCTGTTGATAACACCAAATCTCGTACTATTCTAAGGACACAGTCGCCAATTACTTTGAAATGTTAATCCCTTACAGAACCTGATTAAAAACTATGGGCCCTTGCTCTGGAAGAAAAATCACAAATGCATGTTCATGTTGGATTTAAGGAGTGGCTGGCGGGTCCGTTCTCAGAGATGCTAGTCTAAAAGCAGGGATAAAATGCCACTAGGAATATGTAAGACAAGGAAGACTGCCAGCGGGAATTCTTTATAGGCAGAATCTTGTATGTAGCTGGAAGTTTTATTTATGTAATTTTCTTGGGGCGTGGAGAGAGGTGATCGAAAATATTAGGGCCACCTCTAACACACATGAAACTTGAGTGCACATTCCTGCTTCCAGGGGGACAGTTGGACGTGTCAAGGAGCATCAGAATGCAAATATGAACTGGTTTTACAGTCCAGTCGTACCCTTGGCTTTGTGCCTTTCTTACCATAACATAGAGATAGTGCTCAAAGGCAGACACTCAAGGAGATGGATCCTGTTAACAGCAGAATTACTGAAAGGATTATGGTAGTGCCCAGGTAACCCAGGACAGAGCATAAAGGAAGACTGTCACTGCTAGTGGCCTAATGCTTTACTTCCCATAAGTAGTGAACTGCTGCAGCTCTAAAACAGTGCTAGACAGACATACTGAACATTTATTCAAGTTCATCAAATCAGCAGCCTACTCTGCTTTTCAAACTTTCTGGAATGCTTAGGTATTTTGATCTGGCCCTTCATATACACTAAATATTTTCTATTTATTTTTTTCAGGGAACTTATAAACACGTGATTATTGTAGACATTGCTACATATTTTTTAATTATTCAATGACAACATATTATATCATAAACTAAATGTATTTACAGATATGGCCTCAATAACAAGTGAAACAGTAATTTTCACATTTGATAATATTAGATTTAGGTTAAATTTAGAAATTACTATAATACCATGAAGTCATGATATGTCTTTAAAAGAAAAACAAGGAGTTGAAATTTCACTTTACTCTTTTCTCATTTGAGCTATTCCCAACTGCTTCTCCTATGTCAGCAAGTTGGTGCTTAATGGAGAAATCAGTTGAATTTTGTGTCCATATACTTTAACAATATCTTCTCTCTGACACAGTCTAGAACACAATGCCTATGGTTTTCAATTGAATTCACTCATATTTTGTAGAAATCACAGTGTTTTAATGGATTTGAGAATCACCTGCTGTTATACATCATGTTGATTTGGTAAGCATGGAAATCTATTGATTTTGTGTGTTTCAATTTTCTACTGAGTGGTTAATCCTTTTATAAACCAAAATGTATTTTAGTGGGAAGAAAGAAAACACTACAAATATCTTTAGGATGATAAAATACTCCTTGCATCAGAGACGTTGAGTGTTTCATTATTAGCTTGTACACATTTCATTGCTGAACACCAACCAATGATAAAAAGCTGAAAGATTTTAAGAAATTTGTATCATCCAGATTAATGTGTTTATCACCAAAAGCTTTAAAAGCCACATAAGAACAGTGTTAATTGTATGAAATTCTTTATACACAAACCTGTGAAAATGGAAAAGCTGTCATTTAGCTAAATAGTTAAAATTAAAGATACAAATATGTATGTGTATAATATATATTTACGATATATTGATAAAGCAAATCCTGCTATTTTATGAAAAAGAGATCAGTCATAACACGTGATGTTGTAATGCTTGAAAAATACTTATACAAAGAAATATAAGTAATATAGTATTATAAAAAGTATTCTTTATGTATATTCATATGTATATACACATTTCTTCCCAATATAGTTTGTTTTATCTGATTTAGAAATAGCCATAAGCTACATTGCTTTTACATTTGTTATCAAAAAGGATAAAAATATATGCAATTTCCATTTGGTTGTTTATCCAACAGTAAATCCAAATCCCTAATTAAGTACAAATCCACAATATTTGTGATAGTTAAATTTAAGATAACAGCACATGTATCTGGTACTATTAGTTGTGCTAATGCTGGAGTTGAGTTCAAGCATTCCCATCTTTAACAATTAAGTACTGTATTTAAAAAGGTACATGGACTGCTACAATATGCTTCTATGGCCAATTATTTAATGTTTATGATAACTTCTCATAAAAAGCTTTTCATCTTTTTTCTTTATGTACTAGTACTTCAAATAAAGACTTCTTTCTTTCTTTTAAGCTGGATAGCCATTTACTAACAAAACTAAACATGACAAAAAACCTCTAAACAGATGACACCCCTTACCCCCACAACACACACAGGCTAGGAGCCATGAAGCACTAGTTTGATAAACTATGCTACCATCAAAATCATAGAGTATCGAAACAAAGATGCCACTGACAGGATGTGAGTAAACATGAACCCTCCTTCACTGCTGGCTGAGTAGCGATCGTATGATACAACCATGTTGAAGAGCAGTTTGGCAAGATCCAGTAAAGAGGTGTGTGTGCCTTATAACGCATCAGTGTCGCTTACAGAGGGATAACTTAGACCCCTGTTCTTCAACCTTTTTTATCTTATGGCACACTTGACCCTATAGTTAAACTTCTGTGGCACACTTAAATTACAAACCAAAAAGGGGGAAAAAATACCCTTACCGTATACCCGCTAGTGTTCTAGGATCAATAAGGAGGTGACTCTGGAAGAGTTGCTGAAGGTCCTTTACTGACACATCCACCTGGTAATAGTGACACAATAGCATTAGAAACCGAATGTCAGGTTCCTGTGCAGAAGATGGCACCAGTGAGGTGACTCTTCAAAGGAGATTATGACAGTGGTTAAAAACTACTTTGATTAAACATCAGTATGTATGTAAGTACCCATTCTTACTCTAGTGCAGTGACTTTCAATTGCTGTGCTGAGACAGGACATTAGGTGTCCCTCGAAAATTTTTAAAGATCGTTAATTAAATTATTTTTCGTTTTCATTGAGGGTATAAAAAACTAGGTTACACTGATTGCATTTATTAGATAAAGTCACTCTTATAATTGTTTCCCACCTAGAAGAGGAGTGCCATACACATGACCTCCACCCTCCTCCCTCCTCCCCTCTGCCCAGGTGTTCATTCCCCTAACCCCCTTGTATTAGCTCATCTATTGCCTTCACCTTAGAATAGAGTACATTGGATTCTTGCTTCTCCATTCTTGTGATGCTTTACTAAGAAGTATGTGCTCCACCTCAATCTAGGTTAATACAAAAGATGTAAAGTCTCTATCTTTTTGGTGGCTGAATAGTATTCCCTGGTATGTGGTGTGCATGTCACAAAGCTTGTTAGTCCATTCCTGGGTCCTTTAAGCAGCAGTCTACTGTAGTTTTGCGGTGTAAAGCTCAGGATTATTTCCATCAAAACCTGTCCTTCCCTTAAATTTAGTAACACAAGAGATATTGGCTAAGCCAGTAAAATACTACCGAAAATTGAAATTTGGAACATAAAAATCATGGTAAGATGTGTATGAATCATGAAAATTTTAAACCACATCAAGATGAGCCTGTAACAGCTATTTTCAGACATGTGAATAATGGTTACGTCAGTAAAGAAAGCAGTCTTCAAAGAGAATCAAAAGAGTAGATTGAACATACAGAGGGGTTAATCAATCGACCATTGCAGTATAGAGAAGTGGTGTACTGGAGTCAATTTGTTCTATTTCACAAGAACCAATTGCTAAATGTTGGGGAATTTTTGCATGTGGGTTGACTTCAAGTGGTAGTTTAACATCAGCCATATTGATGTATTTCCACAATAGAAATTGGCAAACGTTTCATGTCAGGGCTCCCTGTCTGTGAGAGCTGGTGGGTATATACATTTAGCAGCACAAATGGCCAGAGAAAAAAAGGGTGGGAGAAGGAGATGAAGAAAGTGATCTTTTGTGTAGTTTTCTAATCCTTGGAACTAGCACTCTAGTTCCCAGTTGTATACCAGTGCTTCATTTCTGTGGAATATTTTCATAGCCTTCTAATTAGCATTTTTGTTATGCTCACTTTATTTGGTTACAAAAAATTAACTAATTGCTGTAATTCTAGTCAATATAACTGAAAGATAAGGAAACTAAAGATAGTAACTGATCCTATCTGTGTGAAATGTCTTAGTTGCATACGTAGAAGTCTCCATGCTTATTTATTTTCTCTATGCTTATCTATTAACCCATATAGTTTAAATTTAGTTCCGACTAACACTGAATGCCAACTATGTAGGCACCATGGTGAGACATTTTTTCCATATTCATTTTGATGTTAATCTGATCATCACCAAGAGGAACTTTAGAGAAAGAAAGATACAAAAAATGCAGTGCCTTAGAAGATAATGTGAGCATTGTGCATGTCTTAAAGGTCCTGTGTTTGTCAAGTACAGAGCTGCTCTGGTTTCAGTCACAGCAGGCAAGGGAAGCCGACTTTGATTGATTAGAGAATTATCCTGTTTTTAAAAAGAAGTAAAGAATAATTTGACCTGGATTATCTTTCTGGATCTTTCCTAGTCTTGCTTTCACACTATTCTAATATCTTTTATAGTAAGTTAATAAATACCTTATCACAAATTACCTTAAACAGACTCACCATTGGGCTTTGTTTTGGAGGTAGACAAAACTCTTCCTTCTACCTATACATCTCTGCCCTGGAGTTTCTGGATACAGATAAACTATAAAATTCAGTGATTCTGAGACAGTCCCACTGATCTTGGCAAGCCACATTCAGAAACGTGTGCTTAACCCTAGGAGTTACTAAAACCCAGTAACTGCTGCAGGGCCTGATTCAACCTGTCTTTATTGGCCTTAGAAATTTTAAGGTTAGGTATCAAATGCCAGCAAGGGGGTTAAGCAGTTCCAGACCTATATTTTGATGTGCTAGAAGTATCCTTACTAAAATGCAGTGACTGACCCATTTTTTTAAGGTTTTACAAATCTACTTGAGGGTAGCTTGACCCCCTAAGTGCCAAAGGAAGGATTTTACCTCATTAGAAGTCTAGCGGTATTATTCAGAGAATGCAGGATATCATAAAGGATTCTTGCAAACAGCCATGCTTTTTATCAGATTTAAAGGCAGAAGAAACCAAAGCCCTGCTTGTTTTATGTTTATTTAAAAAATGCCACCAGGAGAGACCATTATTTTCCTCTCTGAACTAAAGGTGTTATGCTATGTTAGGGCAAACATTAACCTTTAGGGAGAAGGTCTTTATTTTGTATACATATTGAAACATGGTTGTATTTTTTGCTTCTGGCATGTTACATAAAGTACGGACTATAGATGGATTCCTATAGATAAAGCTCACCGTAGTCCATGAAGCTTTTATTTCATGTTAAACTAACATGGAATTGAAATGCTCTAATAATATGATACGTAGAAATATTTCTAGAGAATTTAAGATCACATCTGTTATCACTGTATATGTCTTGGGTTTCTTTTTTCCCATGGGATGCAGCAATAAGTAGACCTCTTATTGGGAGGAAACATGGAGCTGTATAATTTGTCTTCTGGCTTTTGAGTGAGAATTTAAAGTAGGTTACCTTTTGGTATCTTACTTTTTCTAAATTTAGAATAAGTACTAGATACTCTCTCCTCTCATGAGAAATGGAAAAACAACTACAAAATTCTCATAATTATGTGGATAGACATATAAATGATTAAAGTGAAATAAATATTTTCAGACAATAGTACTTAAATATGTATGTGTTTGAGTTTTAATTATTAATGGAAGCATAGGCTGCTGACCAAATAATTCAGAAGATTCTCTCTGTCTCATACACAACACACACACACCTTTCACTGAATTTATAACTCAGTTACAAATGCTTTCAAATTATTTTAGCATTTAATACAGTTGTATCATAATAAGGACATAAATTAATACCACTGCTGTGGTTCTTTGTGGAAGACTGAGAAATGGCTCCACTCAAAAACACACATGCGTATGTGCTTCAGCTTCGTGAATGGGTTATAAAATGAGAGTTATTCAAGATCAAATGGCAAGCAGTCTAGCATCCTGAGGTTGTGATTGCAAAACAGAAGCCTGTGTTTCATGCAGGTGTGGGATTTCCTACTACTTTACAAGGCAACATTTTTATCCTTCATAGTATTGCTGGGCTCTTAAACATTTGAAAAAGTATTGCCGTCTGTTTCCTTGACCCAGGTTTGAGATTTATTGATGTAGACCTGGTAGCCATATTAACAAATTATTGCCCCCACTTGATCCTAATGGCCATGGGATTGTAGTTCTCTTGTCTCAGAATCTACAACACAGTGCTGACAGTTTGGAGCACAGCCCAGGAAAGCTAACTCCAGGTGTGAGTCATCAGCCTGCATTCCCAGAGTGCAGAGGAAATCAGTAATTTTCCCACTTTTCTGAACAGCTGTTTTATTCTGAAAAGTGAAATAAAATATAAAACTTATCTAAGATTGCTTTACTTTTGGCATTACCACAAATGATAATACAACACCACGATACTACCCCCGAATAATTATGTAAAGTGGCATAGTAAGGCATTACAATTGCATTGCTACTGAACAGCTTTCTCTTAGGAATTTAGATATGTCACACCAAAAGATGACAAATTACTTCCCTTTGAATTCAACTGCTACTACATATTATGTTACTTTTGTTCTGCTGTATTTGCAGGAGCAATAAAAATCCAAAGCCTTCACCTCCGTCAAAACATGTACCTGTTGTAATACAAATTAAATCCATCAGAACTGAAAGTAGCTTATGTATTCAGTTCTACTTATGTTTAATCAATATTAGTTTATTGAAACTCATCTCGAAAAGAAATTAGAGAAGAAGATGGGCCAATGGGAGGAGGACTGGGAGAAGCATAAAAACACTTGAATTTAATTTTGAAACAGAAATAACTAAAAGAACTGTAGGGAAGGAGAAATATCTTTTCCTCATCATCCTAGGCTCATTAGAAAGGCCCCTAAAACAAAAAAAAATTAAGATAAAGTATATAAATTTATTTCAGAAGATTTATATGACATAGAAGTCTTCTTAAGGAAATGAAGGCACCCCCCCATAAAAAATAGTTGCGTAATTTTATGCTAAATTTGCTAACAAGTAGATAGACATGGAGAAATATAATTGAGCAAAAGGAGATGATGTAATGGTAATATCTAGGAGAACTTAGCAGGGCCTATTTGTCCAGTGTCCCTGTGTCTGTAGATATAAGGATGTTCCTTTCCTTCAGGTAATTTTCTAAACATGAAAGCATTACAAATGCTTTCAAATTATTTTAGTATTCAATGCAGTTGTATCATAATAAGGACATAAATTAATACCACTGCTGTGGCTTTCAGTAACTTTCTATACTTGAAGGAAAGGAACATGTATAATGAAGTTTCATGATCTGATTGAGAGGATGATCAGGAAATCCTATCCAGATTTATGACCTGCTTCAGAGGAACAGGGCTTGGAGAAGTTGAGGATAACTTTTCTGCTTCTGTTTTCTCTAATATAGGTCAAAATATTCATTATGCCAAGGTGCCATATTTGGAGGTAGCATGTCCTAAATCCCATCAGGACCATTCTTAATGATATTGATGAAAAAGTTATAAAATTCTGTTAATTCAGTCTGCCTCTATGCTAATATATTGAGTTATAATGCTTTAAAGTTTGTGTGCTGGGGGTGAAAGCATTCTAAACTCTGGGCACTGGAAATATACATTTTTATTTAGATATTTTTACTTTTTATTTTTCTTCTATGTCCTAATTGGAATAATTTGGCTATAATCAGCTATACAAAATTTCCTTGAGGGGCGGAGGCAAGATGGCCAACTGGAGCCAGCTTTCCACAGAGGCTTCCATCCAAAAGGAGAGTTAAAGGACAGAAGTTTAGAAGTAAGCAGATGGTTTGGAGCTGAGCCAAGAGAGATGGTTGAAGAACACACACCAACCCTGCTGAGGCAGGCTGCAACCCCAAGGAGACAAACAATAGGTACAAAATCCATTGGCAAGTGGTCGGGAATCCCCTCCCCCAAGTGAACAGCTAGCTTGTTTTTATAAACAAGTGAGCAGAGTTGAAACATCCTCACATTTTATTCCACGGGAGAGACCTTCTAAAAACCAGACCCCCTTCCTGCACTAGGGTGCCATGGCATAAAACTGTATATATTCTCTACGTGCAATTCTGTCAGCCATCCCCTCTACTCTCACCCCAAGGTCTGGAAGCCTGTCCCCCATGGAGTCCAGATTCTTGGGCATTTTCTCAAGAAGTGTGGACAGGGCAGTGGGCTGTTGCAGGTCTGTGCTGATTCTGTGGCATGGGGGTAAGGAGAAGATGGTGGACTGAAGGAACCATGAGGGAGAGGAGGTGCTCCACGGCACAGAGCAGCAGTGGCAGCAGCAGAAACAATAGGGCTCACACCTCTAGGGATATTTTAGAGAGACACTGCCTGTCTCTCTGGGAAACCAGAGAAATCCGGGTATCCTCCCTGTTGGCAGACACTGGAGGAACAGATTAGGGATGGCAACACAGGCCCTGTGAGCAAAGGGTATGCCTGAGATGGTACTTGCCTGGGTGGGGCACAGCAGGGATGGAGAATAGAAGATGTGTGCGCAGAGACAGCATACTCCTAGGGCAAGGCTGAGCCAGAGGACTGCTTTAGTGAGCCTAAGAATCACACTGTCCCCAGGGGACCATAGGTGAGACAAAGGCAGGGGGGAAGAGGCTGGAACTCAGAGCTGAGTGTGAGCTCTAACTGCACCCGCCCCAATGCAGAATGTAACAGAGACACACTAACTCTGGGGCAGTGGAACAGACAAGGCTGAGTCACAGTTTCTGTGAACTCAAACAGCACCTGGTCAACAGGGGAATATAGCGAGGATGGAATCACAAATTCTGTGAAAATATAAGTGTCAGCAACATCAATCAGTGTAGGGGCTAGAACTGAGTTAACTACCCCAGCTTCCATTAGCCACCCAATTCTTCAGTAACAGAATGGAGCAAGCCAAAGAAAGGATTTCTGACATTGAAGACAAAGCTTTTGAACACTCCCAAACTCTCAAAGAGGAAGAAAAATGGAAAACAAAAACAGATCATTCTCTCAGAGAGCTGTGGGATAATTAGAAGAAAACTAATATTCACCTTATAGGAATTCCTGAAGGTGATGAAGTTGCTTGGCAAGGCACAGAGGCTCTTCATGAGATTATGAAGGAGAACTTTCCAGACATGCCAAGAGATTGTGTAATTCAGATAGCAGACAGTTTCAGAACCCCAGCACTATTCCACCTGAATAACACATCCCTAGGCACATCATAATTAACTTCACTAAAGCTAATATAAAGGAGAAAATTCTGCAAGTGGCCAGACGTTAGAAAACCATCACCTACAAGGGGAATAATATTAGATTGACTGCAGATCTCTCTGCTGACACCTTTCAAGCTAAAAGAGGATGGTCATTGACTTTTAATCTCCTAAAACAAAATAACTTTTAATCCAGGACCCTGTATCCAGCTAAACTGAGTTTCATTTATGATGGAGAAATCAAGTATATTAATGAATTTCAGATGTTGAAGAAATTTGCCATAACTAAACCAGCTCTCCAGGATATTCTCAGACCTACCCTCCATAATGACTAGTGCAATCCTCCACAACAAAAGTAAACTCACTCAGAAACTTTTGATCAAATTCCAATTTCCATAGTGGTGAAAGGATTAAAAAATGTCCACTGGACATTTGAAAAACTTGATACCCAAAATTCTACCAGGCTTATCAATATTCTCAATTAATGCGAATGGCTTAAATTGTCCTCTAAAGAGGCACAGGTTGGCTGACTAGATACAAAAACTCAGGCCAGATATCTGCTGAATACAAGAACTTCATCTTACCTTAAAAAATAAATATAGACTCAGTGTGAAGAGATGGTCATCTCTATTTCAGGCAAATGGAAATCAGAAAAAAGCAGGTGTTGGAATTTTATTTGGAGATACAATAGGCTTTAAACCAATAAAAGTAAGGAAAGATAAGGATAGTCACTTCTTATTTGTTAAGGGTAACACTCAACATGAGATTTCAATTATTAACATTTATGCACCCAACCTGAATGTTCCTCAATTTATAAGAGAGACTCTTAAAGACATGAGGAACTTGATTTCCTTCAGCTCTCTAATAGTCGGATTTTAACACTCCTTTGGCAGTGTTGCATAGATCCCCCAGTAAGTAGCTAAGCAATGAAATTTTAGACTACTTAAGAACTTTAGACTACTTTAGAACTTAACCATTCAACATTTGGATTTAACAGACTTCTACAGACCATTTCATCTTAAAAAAACTGAATACACATTCTTCTTATTAGCCCATGGAAAATACTCCAAAGTCAATCACATCTTAGGTCACAAGTGTAAACTCAGCAAATTTAAAAGAATAGAAATTATTCCTTGCATCTTCTCAGACCATCATGGAGTAAAAGTAAAACTCAGTTACAACAGGAATCTGCATACTCGTACAAAAATATGGAAGCTAAAAAACCTTGTGCTGAATGACAGCTGGATCACAGACAAGATTAAGAAGGAAATTACCAAGTTTTTGGAATAAAATAACAATGAAGACATGAAGTATCACAACCTATGGAATACTGCAAAGGCAGTCCTGAGAGAGAAATTTATAGTGTTACAAGCCTTCCTTAAGAGAACAAAAAGAGGAAGTTAACTTAATGGGACATCTCAAGCAACTGGATAAGGAAAACCATTCCAACCCCAAACCCAGCAGATGAAAAGAAATAACCAAAATTAGAGCAGAATTAAATGAAATTGAAAACAAAAGAATTATTCAAAACATCAATAAATCAAAAAGTTGTTTTTTTGTAAAGATTAACAGAATTGATAAACCTTTGCCTAACCTAAGCAGAAACAGAAGTGCAAAATCCCTAATATCATCAATCAGAAATGACAAAAGCGAAATAACAATAGACACCTCAGAAATTCAAAATATCCTTAATGAATACTATAAAAAACTCTATTCACAGAAATATGAAAATCTGGAGTAAATAGACCAAGACCTGGAAACACACCACCTTCCTAGACTCAACCAGAAAGAATTGAATATGTTGAATAGACCTATGTCAAGCACTGAAATAGCTTCAACTATACAAAATTTCCCCAAAGAGAAAAGTCCTGGACCAGATGGCTTCACATCAGAATTCTACCAAACCTTTAAGGAGGAGCTAGTACCTATATTATATAACCTTTTCCAAAACATAGAAAAGGAAGGCATACTCCCCAGCACATTGTATGAAGCAAATATCACCCTGATCCCTCAAACAGGAACAGATCCAACAAGCAAAGAAAATTATAGGCCAATGTCTTTAATGAATATAGATGCAAAAATATTTAATAAGATCCTAGCAAACAGAATCCAGCAACACATCAAACAAATTAAACACCATGATCAAGTTTGTTTTATCCCAGGGTCTCAAGTTTGGTTCAACATATGTAAATCTATAAATGTCATACACCACATTAAAAAAAAACAAAAAAACCCACAAGCTATATGTTTCTCTCAATTGATGCCTAAAAAGCTTTTGATAATGTCCAGCATCTTTCATGATCAGAACACTTAAGAAAACAGGTATATAAGGAACAATTCTTAAGCTGATAGAGGCCATCTACAGCAAACTCAGAGCCAATATCATATTGAATGGAGTAAAATTGAAAACATTTCCACTCAGATCATGAACCAGGCAAGGATGGCTATTGTCTCTACTGCTTTTTAACTTTGTAATGGAAGACTTAGCCATTGTAATCAGGCAAGAGAAGGCGATCAAGGGTATCCAAAATGGGTCAGAGGAGATCAAACTTTCACTCTTCGCAAATGATATGATTTTATACCTGGAAAATCCCAGGGACTCAACTACAAAACTCTTAGAAGTGATCAAGGAATACAGCAGCATCTCAGGATACAAAATCAATACTTACAAGTCAGTAGCTTTTATATATGCCAACAATAGTCAAGCTGAGAAAACAATCCAGGACTCTATTCCTTTTACAATAGGGCCAAAGAAGATGAAATATTTGGGAATTTACCTAACAAAGGATGTGAAAGTTCTCTATAAAGAGAACTATAAAATGCTGAGAAAAGAAATAGCTGATGATGTTAACAAATGGAAAAACATAACCATGCTCATGGATGGGAAGAATCAACATTCTTAAAATGTCCATACTACCCAAAGCAATATACAAATTTAATGCAATCCCTATTAAAGCACCACTAAAAGAATATTTCAAAGAGAAGATACAGAAACTGTTAAGCCAGAGGCATGATTTGTTTTTTTTCAGAAACATAAAAG
>CAUYRH010042866.1:0-50583 GCA_963574655.1 Perodicticus potto | reverse complement strand
GATTCCATGTGAAGCAGAGAACTATTTTTTCAAGTTCTGTAAAATATGATGTCAGTATTCTAAGGGGGATTGAATTGAATCTATAAAAAAGTTTGGGTAGTATAGACATTTTAACAATGTAGATTCTACTAAGCTATGTTTTTCTTTCTGTTAACATTTTCTGCAATGTCTTTTCTCTTTTCTGCAATGTTTTTTCTGTCTTTTTAGTGTTCCATAATTCTCTCTATAGAGATCCTTCACTTCTTTTGTTAAATATATTCTTAGGCATTTCATTTTATTTGATGCTACTGTGAAGGATATTTTGTCTTTGATTTGATTCTCAGCTTGACTATTATTGGCATATATGAAAGCTACTGATTTGTGTACATTGATTTTGTAACCAGAGATTTTGCTGTACTTATTTATCAATTCCAGAAGTCTCTTGGACTCCTTAAGGGGTCTTAAGGAATGTCCCATCTGTGTCAATTTTCTGAAGTATTAGGAAAAGGTGCTATATTTTGTCAAATACTTTTTCTACATCAATTGAGAAGATAATATGGTCTTTGGTTTTACTTTTGTTTATGTGGTGAATTATGTTTATATATTTGTATGTGTTGAACCAGCCTTGAATCTTTGTGATGAAGACCACTGGTTGTGATGAATTATTATCATTTTTTTTTGATGTGCAGCTGAATTCTGTTTGCTAAGATTTTATAGAGAAGTTTTGCATCTCTATTTATTAGAGAAACTGGTCTATAGTATTCTTTTTTTCATAATGCCCTTTCCTGGCTGGGACTTTTTTTTGTTGGAATCTTTTTTATTGTTTCAATTTTAGTACTTGATATTGGTTAGTTCAGGAGCTCTATTTCTTCCTGGTTGAGTCTAGAGAGGTGGTGTGCTTCCAGGAATTTGCTTCTTTCCTCCACATTTCCAAATGAGTAGGCATAGAGATTTTTATAGTATTCAGTGATGATATTTTGTATTTCTTTGGTATCTATTGTAATTTCTCTATTTTCATTTTTGATTGAGTTTATTAGAGACCTAACTTTTTTATTTCTGGTTAATATGGTCAGAGACTTAACAATTTTGTTTATCTTTTCAAAGAACCAGCTTTTTGCTTTATTAATCTTCTGAATGATTCTCTTGTTCTCAATTTCATTTAGTTCTATTTGATCTTGGTTATTGCTTTTCTTCTGCTGCCTTTGGAATTGGTTTGCTCTTCTCTTTTTAGTTCTTTGAGATGATTCATTAGGTTGTTGACTTGTGATCTTTTTGATTTCTTGATGTGGGCATTTAAGGCAATGAGTTTGAGTCTCAGGACTGCTTTTACAGTATCTCAAGGGTTTTGATAGCTTGTGGCCCAATTTTCATTTTGTACAAAGAATTTTTTGATTTCTATCTTTATCTCTTCCTTGACCCAACTATTAGTCAGTAATAAGTTGTTTAGTTTTCATGACTTTGTGTCAGGATGAGTATTTGTGTTGGAATTGATTTCTAGTTTTGTTCTTTTGTGGTCTGTAAAGGTACATGGTATAATTTCTACTTTTAAAAATTTTTTGAGGGTTGTTTTGTGACCTAGGATATGATCAATCTTGGAGAATGATCCATGAACTGATGAGAAGAACGTATATTCAGTAGTATTGGGATGGAATGTTATGTAGATGTCTGTTAAGTCCATTTGTTCTAGTGCCATGTTAAAGTCCAAGGTTTTTTTGTTTAAATTCTGCTTGGAGAATCCGTCCAATTTTGTCATTTGGTTGTTGAAGTCTCTGGATATTATGGTGTTGGTATTCATCATTTTGTTTAGGTCAAATAGAATTTACTTTATAAATCTGGGAGCACCTAAGTTGAGTGCATAAGTATTTAGGATTGATAAGTCGTTTTGCTGAATCATTCCCTTGATCAGTATATAACTTTGTCTTTCTTTGCTTGTGTTCCTTTAAAATTAATGGCATCAGCGAGAATTGCCACATCTGCTTTCTTTTGGTTTCCATTTGTATAGAATGTTATTCTCTAGGCCTTTAGCCTGAGTCTGGATGTGTCCTTGGGAGCTAGATACATTTCCTGAAGACAATAGGCTTGTATTTTTTTTTTTTTTTAATTTGATCAATTTTGTCTCTTCAGTGGGGAGTTCAAGCCATTTACATTTATCAAGAGAATTGATAAGTAGGGTTGATTTCTGTTTTCCTGTTGTGTAGACTCTACTGCTTTGTTTATCTCTTGGACCATTGTATTAGCTAGGTGCCCATCAATACATGAGTTGATTAATAAAATGTGGTATATGTATACTATGGAGTACTACTCATCTGTAAAAAGTTTAACTAGTACTTTCTGTAACAACCTGGATGGTACTGGAGATCGTTCTTCTCAGTGAAGTATCAGAAAAATGGAAAAACAAATATGTACTCACTATTAAATTAGAAATAATCAACCAACACAGGTATGTACATTTGTTAATAAAACTCAATGGAAGCAAGCAGGTGGGAGGGGACAGGAGGTGGGGGTAAATTCATACCTAATGGGCATAATGTACACTATTTGAGTGGTGGGCATACTTATAACTTGGATTCAAACTGTATAAAAGAAATTCATGTAACCAAATCATTTGTGCCCCTGTAATATTCTAAAATTAAAAAAGATTAGATCTGGTCATCGGGCAATCTTTGAGTCATTGTCTTCTGTCGGATTTGTACACCTCTCAGAAATGGGCCTGCCTTAGTATTTTAACTATATTTAGTCACTGGCTGGGGTTAGCCTCTGGGAAATGTGGCTTTGGTGCTAATGTAGTGATAGATTTTAGAGCATATCAGCTGGGGTCTATCTGTTACTTATGCTTCCTATGCTCCCTGCAGGAGAAGGATCTAAGAGATACGTTGTCATAGCCACTGCTGTGCATGGTCTTTCAAACTTTTCCTATATCTTTGTAATCTCATATGTTGAATATACACATGTATATGTATGAATATGTATATTTGTATTACACGTAAGCATTCCCAGTTTTGTGAACGGCTCCATACTCCGCATTTTGTTTTGCAATTGCATTTTTTTTTTGCAGTTTTTGGCTGGGGCTGGGTTTGAACCCGCCACCTCCAGCATATGGGGCTGGTGCCCACCTCCTTTGAGCCACAGGTGCTGCCCTGAAGTTGCATTTTTTATTTAATAATAATTTTCTATAAGGATAATATCAGTATAAATAGATATTTCTCATTCTTTTTAATGGTTGAATGGAACTTTATTGTTCCATTCTAAAGTCTGAAAGACCATGTACAGAATTTTCTTTAACCCATCTTCAATTGAATTCTTTCCAGTTTTTCACTATTACAAATAGGTCAGAAAATCCACTTTACATGCATATTTAGCCTTTTTAATAGGGTAAATTCCTATAATTGAATAGCTGAGTCAAAGGGCATTGCATGAACTTTTGGTAGATACTGAGATCCAAAATGATTTTATCAATTTTCTCTTCCACCAACAGTATATGACCTTGTGCCTTCACCCACCACTATTTTAGCCCTGGGTATTGTCATTCTTTGCAATTTTGCCAATTTGATGGCTAAAAATTAAGCTTGTTTAAAAGGGAGAGTTCCAATACCCATGATTCCATAAAGCTTTCAATTGGTGGGTATTTGGTGGAAACCATTCAGTTAGGAGCTGAGGGATTGACTTGTGTGGCCTTGGAGCTCTGAACTGAAGCAGAGAAGAAAACTGAATGTGGTCTCCTAAGGCAAATATCAATCACAAACCCTAAAATGGCATCATTAGACACTTTTTTTCCTTTGAAATCTGAGAAACCTTCAAAACCCAGAGCTCTCTATTAAAGTGAAAATACTCTCTTTTATCTTCAGATACAATCCATCATCTATGTTTTATAGATGGAAAACTAAATTCTTTCCTACAGGGTGCTTTGACCAGGGTCAAAAAACTAGTTAATGATACAGTTCAGACTAAACTAGGTTCTCTTATTTCTACTCCTATACTTTACACTGTGATAATACAAATGGCAGTTTTTAAAAAAATCATAATTATAGTTACAGATGTTGCCATCAGCAAGCCCTTTGAAATCATTGATGTACTTAAGTAAAATAGAGAACATGAAAATAAAAAGTACTGAATGTTCAATATGGAAAGAATTAAAATTTATATATTCATGTCACCATGTAGCATGTATTAAATTAAATACTGTGGCGTAACATTTAAAAAGATAAACACATCTGAGTATCTCATTTTAGGGAAAGTGTCTATGATGCTTTGGTCCTCCTATAAGTGATCTGTATGTGTAGTTATGTGCACATATAAATACATGTAATAGGAAGTTTGGTAGCATAAATAGTTTAAGTAGTTGTCCAAGACTTCATAATTTCCAATTTAACCTAGTTATGTGCATTTTGAACAGGCATTCCAAACAAGAAAGTGACTCCCTGTGTTTCTTCACAGCATTTCTATGATCACATCACTTTATACTTTGGGATGTAATTTATTTAATCTAGAAATCTAGATTCTTAGGAGTAACTATGATCTTTGAGTATTTTTTTAAAACCAATCTTGGACTTTGATTTAAAAAGGCAGTTCTGGTTAAGAAGGACCAAAGATCCTACTTCGTAAGTGAAGATAGAAGTTCTAGCTTTTCCTTCTTGTTATCATAGGAACCTGTAACATTATACCTTTTCTTAGTGAGTCTGCTCTTTTTTATTGTTTGTATTTTTGCTTTGAATTTGTTTTACAGTATCCTGAGGGATTTTAGTCTTTTTTTAGTATTTATCTTTTGTCAAATGTCATTTGCAAACTTTTATATAAATTCTTTTTCAGTTCTAAGCTTTGAAATCACGTGGCTTTTTATTATTATTATTTTTTTGCAGTTTTTGGCCAGGGCTGGGTTTGAACCTGCCACCCCCAGTATATGGGGTTGGCACCCTACTCCTGAGCCACAGGTGCCGCCCAATAACATGGCTTTTTTTCTTAACCTTTTTATTGTAAACAAAAGCACAGATCATAAAAGCTACTCCACACAACACAAATGTGTGGCTTAATGAATTATATATGAGGCAAGTACTCTTGGAATTATCGCCCAGGTGTGGAAACAGAATTTTGTCTCCAATCCCAGAAGCTTCTCCAGGTGCCCCTTACTATGTCCATCCTCTTCCTCCCTCCAAAGTAACTACTTGCTAGACTTTTATAGTTATCTCTTGTGGTACCCCTACATACCATAGGCTAGTTTTGCTCATTTTTATTGCTTTTTTAGTTTCTTTTTATTTATAGTAGCTTCTTCATCCCTTTATTTTCTTTATAATTTATCTGTCAAAGAATTCAGGCCATTTGACCGGTAGCATTACCTATGGTCAAGATATTGTTGACTACCTACTTACAATGCAATTCATCATGCTCCCTGTACTGTGAATTTCCTTGAAAGTTGACAGCTAAGGCAAAGTATTTACTAGATTTATGATCAATCCCCTTGGCAAGAGTGTAGGTGTTTGTGTGATTATTATTTTTGTTGTTGTTGTTGCAGTTTGGCTGGAGCTGGGTTTGAACCCACCACCCTCAGTATACAGGGCCAGCGCCCTACTCACTGAGCCACAGGTATTGGCTGACTTTTTATCTTTAATCAGATAAAATATGATTATCTTTTTGTGATTCTAACAGTGGTTGATACTCAATGTACAGATTCATTAACTTACTGGGAGTAGCAAAATAGTCACATTTTATTCTTTACCTATTCATTAAAATACTTTTATAAAGAGATGATTTTTCTCATGTACTATTTGGTTACTCAGTGGTATTATTCATACATGGGTTACTATGTAAGTTTTGAGACAGATTGTGTTATGGGCCATTATTTCACTTCTAAGAAAGACAAATGTCCTTTGTGATTCTCTGGTGCAAGTTTCAACTTGATTGGGTTACCAGTGTTGCTGGGAGGGCTTCATTTGTTTCTATCCATGCAGACTTTATGTTTGTTGATTTTTGTGTACTGCAAAACTTTCATAATGACCCATGTATAAGAAAAGCTAAATAAATGAAAAAAATATTGTGAAGGTTATGACATATGTAGAAATAAAATGTTTGAAAATAATAGTGAAAAGGATAAGCTGGAGGAAATTTTCAAACTGACCCTCTTATAATTATGTAATGCCTATTCATCCCCTGTAGCAATCCTTTTCTGAAGTCTCCTCTGCTACTCTGGCTTTCTTATGCTTATTATTTGTATGGTATGTTTTTGTCCATCAGCTGACTTCTCACTTACCAATATCTTTATATTTAAAGAGAGTTTATTATAGATAGAATGTAGTTGGTTCTTGCTCTTTTGACTTAACCTGACAATCTTTTTAAAAAATGTTGTGGTGTTTAGACCATTTTTATTTATTTATTTATTATTATTATTTTTTTAGAGACAGAGTCTCACTTTGTCGCCCTTGGTAGAGTGCTGTGGCGTCACAGCTCATAGCAATCTCTAGCTTTGGGCTTAGGCGATTCTCCTGTCTCAGCCTCCCGAGTAGCTGGCACTACAGGCACCTGCCACAACGCCCAGCTATTTTTGTTTGTTTGTTTGTTTGTTTTTGTTGCAGTTAGGCTGGGGCTGGGTTTGAACCTGCCACCCTTGATATATAGGGCCGGAGCCTTACCTGCTGAGCCACAGGTGCCTCCCCAGACCATTTATATTTAATACAATTATTTATATGGTTAGATTACATCTGTTCTTGCTAATTGTTTTCCATTTGTTGTATATATTTTTTGCTACTTATCCTCTCTTTTTCTACCTGCTTTTGGTTTAATTAAATGGTTTTTAGGATTCCATTTTTATCTCTATTATGGAAATATAGTTTTTCTATCTATCTACCTATCTTATCTATCTATCTTGTATTTATATATATATACACACATATGTAGACATAAATATGGTTATACTTATGTGCTTTAGTTTTTAGTTATTGCTCAAGAGTTTAAAATATATATTCTTCTCATTCTCTCTCTCTCTATATATTCATATATAGGTATCTATGCCTATCTATCTTTAATTTATTACAGTGTACCTTTAAATAATATTATGGTATAAGGAAGTTAAAACAACATGTTCATTTCTTCTCTTTCATTGCTTTTGGTATTGTTGTCATACATTTTATTTTTATGTATGTTATAGACCTCAGAATGTATTTTGGTATTTTGTCTTACCCTTTAGACACCCAATTATCTTTTAAAGAAATTGAAAAATAAGAAAGGTTTTACTTACTTTCTCTATTTCTCTTTTTTACCATATCAAGTACTTTCACTTTCTCATTTAAATCCAAATTTTTATCTGATATTATACTCTTTCTGTCCAAAGAAACTTCCTTTAAGATTTTTTTTTTTTGGCAATGCAGATTTGCTAGAACTGAATTCTTCTATCTTTTGTCTGTCTGAAAAAAATCTTTATCTCTCCTTCATTTCTGAATGATAATTTTGCTGGTTATAGAATTTTAGAATGATTATTTTTTCTTTTAATTTCTCCTTTATTTGAAGATTTCACTTCAAATGGCTTGTATAAGATGTCACTTGTTTATGGCTTGTATAATTTCTGTTAAAATGTGTGTCATAATTTTTTATTTTTCCTCTATTAGTAATGTTTCTTTTTCACCTGGCTGTCTTCAAGATCTTTACCTTTGGTTTTATTAAGTTGACATGTATATAATTAAAAAATTATCCTGCTTTAATTTATCTGGAATTTCTATATGTGTGGTTTATCTGTAATTAATTTTGTCTAGAAGTTTCCCCCTGTAAAATCTTATTCCCTCTTTTTAGAATTCCAATTTTACATATATTAGATCATTTGATATTTTCTCACAACTCTTAGATGCTTTGTGCCCTGTTCTGTTCTTTTCTTCACTCTTTTTATCTCTTTATTTTCTGTTTGGATGCTTTTAATAAATTTATATTCACATTAATATATTCCTGTGTATCAAGTCTGCTCATAAAACTGTTGCAGGAAATCTTCATTTCTAATGTTGTAATTTTATTTGCATTTTCATTTGATTCTTTTTGTATTTTCCATCTTGCTCCTGAAATTTCTCGTTTGTTCATACATAGTGTCCACACTTTCTACTAAATATATACATATATATTTTATTAAATCATAACTATGTACATTAATGCAATCATGGGGTACAATGTGCTGGTTTTATATACAATTTGAAATATTTTTATCAAACTGGTTAACATAGCCTTCACGGCATTTTCTTAGTTATTGTGTTAAGATGTTTATATTCTATGCTTGGTAAATTTCACATGTACCCTTGTAAGATGCACCATATATGTGGTCCCACTGATTACTCTCCCTCCACCCAACCTCCCTCTCCCCTCCTCTTCCTCTCCCCTTTCCCCTTCTTCTTGGTCTATAATTGGGTTATAGCATTCCTATGAAAGCTATAAATTGGTTTCATAGTAGGGCTGAGTGCATTGGATACTTTTTCTTCCATTCTTGAGATACTTTGCTAAGAAAAATATGTTCCAGCTCAATCCATGTAAACATGAAAGAGGTAAAATCTCCATCTTTCTTTAAGGCTGCATAATATTCCATGTTGTACATATACCACAATTATTCCATTCATGGGTCAATGGGCACTTGGGCTTCTTCCATGACTTAGTAATTATGAATTGGGCTGCAATAAACATTCTGGTACAAATATCTTTGTTATAATATGATGTTTGGTTCTAGATATATTCCTAGTAGAGGAATTGAATGATCGAATGGCAGGTCTATTTTTAGATCCCTTAGTGTTCTCTAAACATCTGTCCAAAAGGAGCGTATTATCTACTAAATATTTTAACGTATTATTAATTATTAGTTTAAAATTCAGATTTGATGGTTCTATCACCTGCAATCTTGTTGGGTTTGGTTCTGTCAGTTGCTTTATTTCGTGACAGTGTGTGAATGTCATGTTTATTTTTTTGTGTGTGTATGTATGTGTGTGTGTATGTATATATATGTATATACATATATAAAATTGGATACTGGACATTGTGTGTAGAATATTGAGATTGGGGAAAACAAGTGCCTGAAAATGGGTAGTCCTCTTTTATCAGAATTTTACTGTGGAGTTCTTGAGTTAATCTAGCCAATAGTTGAGTTTTTATTTATTTATTTATTTTTGATTGTTGTTATAGTTACCTTTAGTCCACCTTAGATTTCAAATTCCTTCATCACTAAACTGATGATAAGTTGTGCTGTGTGGGCCCTGAGGCTACAGCACAGTTCTACTCAGAATTCTTGGCCACTCTTGGCTTTCTTTGAGGCTTGCATGCCTTTGCCACTGATGTGTTTCTCTCCATGTCCTAGCCCCTTTTCAGAGGCAAGATGCCATTACTTGTTACTCATTGCTAGGCTTATGATTGTGGCAGAGTTCAGTCTTCTTTTTCTTAAATTACCTTACCTATTTAGCATTCTCCATGGAAATTTTTATTGGTAGAATTTTCCTTGTAAGAATCTCTAATCCTGAAAAATTTGGAGTATCTGTTTCCTTAACTTTTTGAAAGAGGAAGTCAATAGTGAGGCAAGTAATATCCTAGGTTCTTTCTTTGTGGAAATATGCAGGATTTAAATAATAAATGAAGTTATAATTTTTTTTGCATGTTATGCTCTTAGTAGAAAATGATTTCCAAGGAGATAGATTTGATGTCAAATATACTGGGTTTAAAAGCCGTGTCACTTTTAGCAATTTAATTACTCTACCTGAATTTAAGTTTTACCATCTGAGATAATTATTTTTATTTCTTTTTTATTAACAGATACTTTGGTGGAGGGAGAGTAATGAGTAATTGATGGGTCCACATTTATGGTGCATATTAGAAGGGTACAGGTGAAAATTATGTAGAATATAAATGTCTGTACACAATAAGAAAATGCCATGAATGCTATGTCAACCAGTTCGATGAAAATATTTCGGATTGTATATAAAACCAACACATTGTACCCCATGATTACATTTATGTACACAACTGTGATATAATAAAAAAAAAAAAAGAATATTAACAGATACTTTCTCAGTATTTTTAAAATTTCTGCCATTGTTCTAGATGCTGGGGAAACAGTAGCAACCAAATGGATAAAAACTCAGCTCTCATGGAGCTAACATTCTACACTCAAATAGAGGGCTTCTGAAGATCAAATGAGACCTAACATAACACTCTAGTTCAGAGCTAGGATGTGATAGTTGCTCAATCAGTGTTGATTCCTTCCTGCCTTCTTTTAATAGATGTTTCCTATGGCTTTTAAAATAGATACTTATAATTTGCTTAGTTCTTTGGGATTATTCTTTCAGTAGTTAATGGTTTCCCAAGCAACAATAGCCTAGATGATATAATTGAGGCTTAAATCGATGTTAACAAATTTTGTTCTGACAACAGTTACCAGCCATATCTATCCTATCTTTGTCCCCAAATAACTCCCATTTATCCAGGGAGTCACCCTGCGAGCCCCTAAATGCCGGTCTCACTTGGCTTAACTCAGCATTCCTGTTACCTATGGCTTCCCTTCCATGCTTGGTGTCTTTCTTCTCTGCCTTGAACACTTTTCATTTGATATCACCCATATTGTGATGGTAGTAATTTTGTTTCATTTATGGACAAATTCAGTGGGTAGGACACACACTTCTTAAACCTTTATTATCTTTTGAAACTAGGTCAAGGGATGGAATGACCGTGTATTTTTAGTTCCCTTCAATGATCTCAACTTTTACTTTGCCCAAGCTTTTATTTTTCTATAAAGTATAACTATTGTTTTATTTACTCAGAATTCCTTCCCTCTTTTTCTCAGATGTGTAGGCCTATTCTTTTGGAAATGCCTATTTCCCCATTTCCATGGTTCTACTGTATATAGGGGCTACCAAGTCCTTCTAGGTCACAGGTTCCTGGGCTCCAAACAATTTAGAGGGCCATGTTTTAGGTCACAGCACTGTGCCTACCTTTTCCTAGTTATTGGGTCCAGGTATGTCTGTAAAATTCAAGAATTCCAAGGCTCAATATTCTGGTTTTGCCAGCTAAGGTGGTTCACACCTAGTGAATAATCCTAGTTACTGGGGAGGCTGAGGTAGGAGGATTGCTTGAGGCTAGGAGTTTGAGAACATCCTCGGTAACAAAGTGAGACCCCCACCTCTAAAAAAATTAAAAAAAAATTCTTGTTTTCACCTGAAGACTTTTAAAGGTACAACTGGAAAAGAAAATTAAGTCCCTTTCCAGTAGTGAAGATGTAGGATTGATGGGATGTCTTGCCTTCCTCCATCCAATGCATTGCTCAAGGTGTTAGCAGGTGTTTTATTCCCCGATTGCTTGGGAGATATTAACTCTCGAAGCACAGGCTTTTTGTACATGTCTAGAAAGACATTTTTAGATCTCTAAGTTTAATTTTAGATAGGTAGTTTAGGATCTTGCTATATATCATTTGTTCCTTAGAACATCTTGTGAGAAATTTAGGGCAAATAACAATCTCAGTCTTTCTTGCTTTGAAAATAAGATTAGAAGTGGCAAACATTGCTTTGTCCAATGTTACACAAGTAGGCAATGGTGAACCAAAATTATAACTCAAGATTCCTGAATTCCCTTATGCTATATTTCCTCTTTGTGACTTCTCTAATCTCTATTAGAAAAAAATTACCCAAATATGTAGGCTGATGTTGCCTCAAAATCTTATAACTTTTGTATCTCTTCATTTTTTTAAACCTCACCAAAGTACTTTCTTTTGATTTTCCTCCTTTGGCTTCCAGATTTTCCTACAGATTTCTTGGCCCACGTGTAGCTCCTTGTCTCTCTCTCACCAATCCTTGGTGATATTTTGGAGGTTCTGTCTCCCACTTGTGTTTATGTTACTGGGTTGTTTTTTTTTTGAGACAGAGTTTCACTATGTCGCTCTCTAGAGTGCCGTGTGTCGCAGCTTATAACAACCTCAAACTCTTGGTTTTAAGCAATTCTCTTGACTCAGGCTCCCAAATAGCTGGGACTATAGACGCCCACCATAATGCCGGGCTATATGTTATTGGTTCTTACTGACTGCCAACCTAGTTGAATTGATGTCTGGGCTCTTGTGCTACTTCACAGTTGCATTTCCTTATTTTGGAGGATCATGTCCAAGGAAGAGAATCGAGGTCTTTCACAGGCTAGAAGGAGAGTAAAGAAGAGGGGATAAGGGAAATTGACAAAACTCCCCTTATTAGATAAAAGTGTGTTCTTCTTTGCAGAAGTCTGGTTTGGTGTGACTCCTAAGCATCAGTCATTTCCCATGCTTAATCTGCTCAGTAGCCTGTTCTACTATGTCTATTGTATTCATGAAGTCAAGTTGCAGACATAGCACTCACATACCCATCTTCCCTCCATTGCAGAGACTCACCCCAAGCCAAACCAGGCCCAGGCTCATTGAAGAAAAGGTAGAATGGAGTTCATGGCCAGGGGATGTTAAACTCGTTGAACGTCAGGGAGCTCCTTCTTTTCACGGTTGGAGGACTTGGGGATCTTTCCTGGATCCACTTATTTTTCTACTATGGCCTTTTGTTCAACTAAGAATAATATTCTAATAGGAAGGTTTTCTTAAGTAAAATAATCCTCTGTAATGAATCTCTTAGTGGGGTGGTCTATAAAATAGATTTTCAGATTCTTTGATATATCTCCCTCATTTAATTGTTCTCCCCTTGAGTGGGGACTGGAATTAGTGACTTGCTTCTAACAAATAAGATATGGTAGAAGTGATGGCATGTGTTATCTGAGACTAGGATATAAAAGGCATCATGACATCTTTCTTTTATATTTCTTGGATCATCCACTTTGGGGAAAGCCTGTTTCCCAACTCAGGCAGTTCTACGGAAAGACCCCATGGAGAGGAATGAAGGCCTCCTGGCTGGAGTTGCATGAGTCAATTGTCTTGAAAGTAGATGGGCCACAGTGAAGCTTTCAGAACAACCTAGTCCTCACTGACATCTCTACTGCAGCCTCCTGAGAGTTTGCTGAATTCCTGACCACAGAAACTATGAGATGGTATGTGTTTATTATTTTAAGCCACTACATTTTAGGGCAATTTGTTATGTAGCATTAGATAATTAAACATATTTTGAGAATGTTCAATTTACTTGATTTGGATACCAAGGTTCTGGATTTTGAATTGATGAAATAAAGGGATTAGATTTTTGTGAGGGTCTTGAGAGGTGTATTTATTCTGCAAGTGGGAGGAATATAAATAATTTTTGACCAGAGGCCAACTATTGTGGGTATTTCAAAATACTTCCACACATTCTTCAATGCTCCTTTCTTCAAATGTAGACCATGTATCTCTTTCCCTGGCAATGAATAATACAACCAGCTTCTTTGGGGGTAGTTCATTGGTGTGTAACCTGGAAAGTTGTGGAGGGACCTATGGTCAGAGGGTCCTGCACATGGTTTAATGCCCTGTTGTCACGACTTGAAATTCTAATCATTTTTGGACAACAGGCCCCACTCTTTCATTTTATGCTTTCATTTTGCACTGATTTTGTGGCCAGGCCTGAGCTTATTCTTCTGCCACAAACTTGGGGTCTCTGCATTTTTTTTCTTTTTCTTTTTTTTTTTTTGAGGCAGTGTTTCACTCTGTCCCCTTGGTAGAATGCTGTGGTATCATAACTCACAGCAACCTCAAACTCGGGCTTAAGTGATTCTTTGCCTCAGTCTCCTGAGTAACGGGGACTACAAACACCTGCCACAAAGCCTGCCTATTTTTTTTTTTAAGAGATGGTGGGGGTGGGGTGGGTAGGGTGCATGTCTCACTCTTGCTCAGGCTGGTTTTGAACTCCTGAGTTCAGAAATCCACCCATCTCAGCCTCCCAAAGGACTGGGATTATAGGTGGGAGCCACTGCAGCTGGCGACACTGCCTTCCTTCCTTTCTCTCTCTCTCTCTCTCTCTGTCTTTCTTTCATTTGTTCTTTCTTTCCTTCCTTCCTTCTTTCTTTATTAAATCATAGCTGTGTACATTAATGCAATCATGGGGTACAATGTGCTGGTTTTATATACAATTTGAAATATTTTCATCGAACTGGTTAACATAGCCTTCACTGCATTTTCTTAGTTATTGTGTTAAGACATTTATACTCTACACTTAGTAAATTTAACATGTACCCTTGTAAAATGCACTGTAGGTATGATCCCACCAATTACCCTCCCACCACCCATCCCTCCATCCCCTCCCCTCCCTTTCTTCCCTCCCCCTCTTCTTGGGCTATAGTTGGGTTATAGCTTTTATTAAGCTATTAATTGGTTTCATAGTAGGGCTGAGTACATTGGATACTTTTTCTTCTATTCTTGAGATACTTTGCTTAGAAGAATATGTTCTGGCTCCATCCATGTAAACATGAAAGAGGTAAAGTCTCCATCTTCCTTTAAGGCTGCATAATATTTCATGGTGTATATATACCACAATTTATTAATCCATTCGTGGGTTGATGGGCACTTGGGCTTCTTCCTTGACTTAGTGATTATGAATTGGGCTGCAATAAATATTCTGGTGCCAATATCTTTATTATAAGTAATTTTTGGTCTTCTGGATATATACCTAGTAGAGGAATTGAAGGATCGAATGGCAGGTCTATCTTTAGAGTCCTAAGTGATCTCCAAACATCTTTCCAAAAGGAACGCATTAGTTTGCATTTCCACCAACAGACACTGCCTTTCTGTTTAGCTGGCCTTATATCTATTCCCAGAGCCCTAGTGAGCTTGCTCTCTGTGGTCCATTTTACTTGCTTTAGGACAAAACTTACTTTCTGCTGCTCCCTTGACCCATCAGCTCAGTTGCTGACCTTTTCAGAAGTAAAGATATTTAGGGAACATTCACAGTCACTGTCACCTACATTTTCCCCCTGAGCTGAGGTAGCATATCATTTAGTTACACCCTGATCCTCCCCATCTTTTCCTTGGCCTCTACTCCTTTGTAGGGCCACAGAGCATTAAAAAACATGTTGCTTTGTTTTTTCTTCCATCTTTCACTTCTCTCTTCTCCAGAGATCACTGCACCTTCCCTCACCTTTTGAGAAGTAGCCTTTCACATTTGTGGACCAGATCATTCTTTGATAACATTAGCATTTAACTTAATTATTGTAAAGTACTATTTCTATCCAGGTTGGACACATTCTTAAATAAATAACAATTCTCTTTGGGAGAAGAGACTTGAGATCTTATGGGCTAGAAATTCACTCTTTTGAAAATGTTTGTCTAAAGGCTTCCCTAGAGTGGCAGCAAATGGGGCAGCTCTTGAAAATATTGTTTTTAGCTCCTGAGGGAGCTGCGCATCAAGTAGTAGCTCTCAAGCAGAAACTTGTAGTATGAATGTCTTCTCTAATTTGGTCTCAGCATTGTAAAATTTTCTGTATACTCTCAGAAGTCCTGTAAACATCATAAAGTCAGAGCTCACCCTGTTATTTTATTTTTAGCACTTTCTACTGTGACCAATGTAGTGTAACCTGCAAGATGCTGACTTGAGAGCTGTTCTCCACTCAGGGTTTGGTTGGAGAACTTGTAGCCATGACTTGGTTTCTTTGATTGAATCAACTGTGGGCCATTTGACTTACTTTTCAGAGCAGAAAATAAGACACAGTATTAAAGGTAAGATTACCACTGTATTTACTTTCTTCTCTCTCTAAGGTTATGCCCAATCTCTTTGGATAATTAAGATGTCAATAGGGTGTCTGGGTCCACACTAGGAAACAACTGAGAGGAACTGAGAGGCTTCTGGAGATGAGTGAGGGTTAAGGGCCTCATTAAGCCATGCAGAGTTTGTCCAAATACCCACTAGAGGCCCTAATTAGGTTAAGTATATATTCAGGATTACATAAAGGGTAAAACCATATTATTTTGGATATCATAGTGGGGGACACAGAGATGCATTGCAGAGATCCCCCTTCAAAAAAGGACTTTCTGCTTGGTTGTAAAGAGTGTGACTTGCTATCAGCTTTCTGTAGTTTTCTTCTTCAAGCTTACCTCAGCCTCAGAGCTGGGGCTGCCCTAATGGATAATTGTTGCTCTAGTCTAAAGATTCCCATGTGGCTGGCTGAGACTTTGTCCAATATACATTACGATCTGCCATCTCCGCCTACTCAATCCTATTTCCTCCCTTTTCTTTTCGCAGGTGTTAGTCTTCAATCTACTGTTTAATTTCTTAACTCACTCTCATCATCTGCTTCCCAGAAGACCCAACTGATGGTGGTTCCAGGAATGCTCAAAGAAAACAGGTGGTAAGATGAGGTTTGGGACCTGGCTCACTCACGGCCTGTCTAGCAAAGAGAGTACTGTCCCGGGTGGTACTGGGAGTGGGGCACAAATAGTCCCTGGAACTGAGTGTTGGCCTGATTGCAAAAACTTTCTGTAGTGAATTGATTTTATCGAATGCTTTTTCTGCATCTATTGAGAGGATCATATGATCTTTGCTTTTGTTCCTGTTAATATGGTGGATAACCTTTATGGACTTGCCTATGTTAAACCAGCCTTGCATCCCTGGGATGAAACCTGCTTGATCATGATGTATGACTTTTTAATGATAAGCTGTAATCTATTGGCTAGGATTTTGTTGAGAATTTTTGCATCTATATTCATTAGTGAAATTGGTGTGAAATTCTCCTTTTTATTTGGGTCTCTTCCTGGTTTTGGTACCATGGTGATGTTTGCTTCGTAGAACGTATTGGTGAAGATTCCTTCTCCCTCAGTTTTTTGGAATGATTTCTGCAGTATGGGACTAAGCTCTTCCTTGAAGGTTTGATCAAAGTCTGGTGTGAAGCCATTGGATCAGAGCACTTTTTTGTTGGGAGACTTTTTTATTGTTTCTTTAATCTCAATGCTTAAAATGTGTCAGTTCAGGAGCTCTATTTCTTCCTGGCAAAATCTAGGGAGAGGATGTGATTCCAAGTATTGATTCATTTCCTTCACATTGTCAAATTTCTGGGCATAAAGTTTCTGGTAGTATTCAGAGATGATCTCCTGTATCTCTGTGGCATCAGTTGTTATTTCTCCTTTATCATTTCTGATTGAGGTGACTAGAGATTTTACTTTTCTATTTCTTGTTAGTCTTGTCTAAGATTTATCTAGTTTATTTATTTTTTCAAAAAACCAACTCCTTGTTTCATAATTTTTCTGAATGATTCTTTTGTTTTCAATTTCATTGATCTCTGATTTAATTTTGGATATTTCTTTTCTTCTGCTGGGTTCAGGCTTAGATTGTTCTTCTTTTTCCAATTCCATCAGATGACTTATGAGTTTGTTGATGCACTCTCTTTCTGTTTTTCTAATGTAGGCATCTGAAGCAATAAATTTTCCTCTCAGAACCGCTTTTGCAGCATCCCACAGGTTTGGATAGCTTGTGTCTTTATCATTGTTATGCTCAAGGAAGTTAATGATTTCCTTTTTTATTTCTTCCTGCACCCAATTGTCATTCAACAGAAGGTTGTTTAATTTCCATGCCTTTGTGTGGGGTTTAACATTTTTATTGAAGTTGAGTTCCACCTTTAGTGCCTTGTGGTATAGAAGATACAAGGTAAAATTTCAATTCTTTTGATTCTGTTGAGGTTTGTTTGTCCTAGGATATAATCAATTTTGGAGAATGCTCCATGGGGCGATGAGAAGAATGTATATTCTCATCTTTGAGATGGAGTGTTCTATATGTATCTATCAAGCAGAGTTGTTCTAGGGTCTCATTTAAGTTCCTTATATCTTTGTTTAATTTCTGTTTAGAGGATCTGTCCAGCTCTGTAAGAAGAGTGTTAAAGTCCCCTGTTATTATGGTGTTATAAGATATCACATTGCTCAGACTGAGTAAGGTCTGTTTCAAGAATCTAGAAGCATTTAAGTTGGGTGCATAAATATTTAGAATTGAAATGTCTTCTCATTTTATTTTTCCCTTGACCAATGTAAAGTGACCATCTTTGTCTTTTTTGACTTTAGTTGCTTTAAATCCACGTTTCTGAAAATAAGATCGCAACTCCTCTTTTCTTCTGAATTCCGTTTGCCTGAAAAATTGTCTTCCAACCCTTAACTTATAGTTTTAATTTGTCTTTTGACAAGTTAAGGTGTTTTTCCTACAGACAGCAAATGGATGGCTTGTGTTTTTTAATCCAGTTAGCCAATCTATGCCTCTTCAGTGGGGAATGCAAGACATTAACATTTACTGAGATAATTGATCAGTGTGGTAGTGTTCTATTCATCTTATATTGTGAGAGTCCATTGCTTAGTTTTATCTTTTGCATCATTGTGTAGGTTAGGTTCTGTCCTTTAATTTTTGAGTTCTTACTTTGCTGTTGATACATTGTGATGGTCAGTGTGTAGAATAGGTTGAAGTATTGCAGAGCTGGGCTTGTTGTGGTGAATTTCCTCAATGTTTGTATATCAGTAAATGATTTGATTTCTCTGTCGATTTTAAAGCGTAACTTAGTAGCTAAAGATATAGAATTCTGGGCTGGAAATTGTTCTGTTTAAGTAGATTAAAGGTAGATGACCATTGTCTTCTTGCTTGAAAGGTTTCATTAGAGAAGTCTGCAGTCACCCTGATGGATTTGCCCCTATAGGTCAACTGGTGCTTACTCCTGGCAGCTTGAAGAATCTTTTCTTTTGTCTTAACTTTGGACAGGCTCATCACAATGTGTCTTGGAGAAGATCAGTTAGAGTTGAGGTGACCTGGGGTCCGATATCTCTCGAAAGGATTGTGTCAGAATCTTTAGTGATATTTGGGAAATTTTCATTTATAATATTCTCTACTATTGTTTCCATTCCCCTGGGGCATTCTTCTTCCCCTTCTGGGATACCTATAACTCGAATGTTTGAATGTTTCATAAAGTTCCATAATTCTGTCAGTGACCATTCTGCTTTCTCTTTCTTCTTTTCTGCTTTTTTAACTGAGTTATCTCAAGAACTTTGCCCTCTACCTCTGAGATTCTTTATTCTGCATGGTCTAATCTGTTGTTGATACTTTCTATTGCATCTCTAAGTTTCTTATTTGAATACTTCAGTTCCTTCAGTTCTGCTACATCCTTTCTATGTTCTTCATGTTATTCATCTCTTATTTGATTCCATTTTTGGATTTCTTTTTGGTTATTTTCCACTTTATCAGCAGTTTCCTTCATTGTTTCCATCATTTCCTTCATTGTTTTCATCATCTGTATTCTAAATTTCCTTTCTGTAATTTCTGACATTTCTTTATAGGTGGAATTCTCTGCTGTAGCTACCTCATGTTCCCTTGGGGGGGTTGCTCTGGACTGGTTTTCCATGTTGCCAGGATTTTTCTGCTGGTTATTCTTTATGAGTGTTTTCTTTCATCTATTTCCTTGCCTGGATTCTCCTTTCACTTCCTCTTGCTCTTTAAGTTACCATGCCTCTGGCTTAGGGTTTCAATGAGTCCTTTTGGTACTGGACCGGAAAGATGAGAAGATTGACAAGCAAGAAGGGAAAAAAGAAAAAGAAAAAGAAAAAAGAGAAAGGAGAGAGGGTGAGTAAAAGGGAATATTGACAAAATGAAGGGAGGCACAGGAAAAGGGAGACAGGAGTAATATAGGTGTACAGTAGGATACTTTGACCCAACCTTAAAACCCCCCAACCTCTTGGGGTGCTGGGTTGGGTGGTTCCCTTGAGTTCAGCAGCTCTTTGCTAGCCTGTTTGGATACAGTACACCCACCTCCACCAAATAGAGAAGAAAGACAAACCAAAACAAGCAAACAGAAAAGTTTACAGGATAAAATTGGGGGGAAACCAAATAATAGGGGTAGAAACACTAGCAAAAATGAAGTTCAAATTGTTGAAAAAGGGAACAATGGAAAATTATATTAAAACTGGAAAAATGAAGAAAGAAAAGAAAGAAAGAAATGAAAAATCTAGAGGGACAATGTTGAAATTTTAAAAAGAAAACAAAAATAAAAACAAAGCAATATATATATCTTGCTGAATATTGTCTGGGCAACAGGTGATCTTCCGGAGTATGAGATGTTAATCACAATGCTGATATGGCTATATGAGATGGAGACTGGAGGCTTCTGCTGATTTCTCAAACCCCACAGGGTAGAGAGTCTATATCTCTCCTCAGCCCACTTAAAAGGTACTTTAAATTGCTAACCTTGGCTAAGCAGAAGCATTCCCAGGAAAGCACTTGTTGCTGGGATCACTCCTAAAGTGGCTGTCCACTAACCTGGTGTGCCAAAACTGGTCTCACTCTGTGCCCCTGAGGGCCAAGGCTTTAAGTTGTCTCAGTCCCCACCTTTAGGCTGCTCAGTCACTAGATTACTCGCCCAAGGTCTCCCCCCCATCCTCACTCTGTGACCCTGAGGGTGGAGCTTGCCAGGACAGTTCTCCCACAGTGGCTCCGCACGGCCCACAGCTGAACACTATTAGCTCTGTCCGGCTCAGTGGCTCAATCTGGGACCCTAGACAAGGCTTAAAGTCCTCCGTACTCTTCCCCAAGCTCTCCCAAAGTAGTTCAACCGAGTGCCAAGTCCAAAAACAACAAAGCAGCCCACAGGTAAGTCCTTTCCAGTTTGCAATCTCTCTGCTGCTATACTTACAGCTGCCGGTGGGATTAGACCGAAGGAACACATGCAACTACTTGCAAATTCTCCACTGCATTTGTCCTCCTTATGGGATCCAGAAGTCTCTCACTAACTCCCTGTGTCCCCAAAGGGATGTTTCTGGGTAGATTCCATGAGACAGAGATGCCTGGAGTCTTCTCTCCCCAGTCTCACCGTGCCCAGTTGCAAGGAAGCTGTTACTCAGCTGCCATCTTGCTCTTCCTCCCCCAGAAATACACATTTCTTTCTTCAACTCCAACACCTTGGAATTTTATTTACCCTTCCCTTTCTGAGTTTCAGCTTCATTATCTTTCTTTCTGTCTTTTTTTTTTTTTTTTTCTTTGCAGTTTTTGGCCGGGGCTGGGTTTGAACCCGCCACCTCCGGCATGTGGGACTGGCGCCCTACTCACTGAGCCACAGGCACCACCTCTTTCTTTCTGTCTTTCTGTTCTTTCTCCTCTTTCTTTTCCACCTCAAAGACAGAGTCCAGTCAGATAAAAGGATCTCTAAGAGAGGCAGCACAATCACTAAAAAGAAATAAAGGCATATTATTTTAGTGAATAACCAACTTTCTGAGTCTGGCCCTAGTCTTGCTGGCTTAGAAACACCTAGAAGGGACCAGACACAGGACCATATAAATGAACTGAAGTCACCAGAAAGACATATGTGGGTTGATAAACTTATAGGAAATAGACCTGGTGGGACTAGCTATTCACATTGTACTGAAGACACATTCTGATCTAACCACAAAATGTATAAAGCAGATTACTAAGCATTTGTCTTCAAGCTGGAAAGCAGAATCTTTACAAAGAGCGCAAAGGCATAGATACTCTTAAGGGAAACCATTTTCATAGTCTTAATTTTTCTTATCTTCTGTAAAATTTCTCTGCCCAGAAAAACTCCTAAATTCTCAAGAGCCCTTTCACATTTTTAAAAAGAAATATTTATCAGGCGGTGCCTGTGGCTCAAAGGAGTAGGGCGCCAGCCCCATATGCCGGAGGTGGTGGGTTCAAACCCACCCCTGGCCAAAAACTGCAAAAAAAAGAAAGAAAGAAAGAAAGAAGGAAGGAAGGAAGGAAGGAAGGAAGGAAGGAAGGAAGGAAGGAAGGAAGGAAGGAAGGAAGGAAGGAAAGAAGGAAAGAAGGAAAGAAGGAAAGGAAGAAAGAAATATTTATCCATTAGCTATCCCAACTCCTACCACAGTGTCTCTCCAATATTACTAGGTATTACCAATTCATTTTCAAATGGTTTTACTAATGTATATTTCTTCCTAAAGAACTGGAGTTGCAAGTCTTTTTAATTTTTTTAACATGATTGGTATAACACAGTAACACAATGTTGTTTTAATGTGTATCTCCTTGATGATTAGAGATATTGAGGACATTTTCATGTTTGCCAACACTTAGTTTCTTCTGTGAAATGCTTCTTATGCTATCTCTACCAAATTTTCTATTGGATTGATACATTTTCTCACTGATTTAGTAGGAATTGCTCCATATATTCTTGATAACCCTGTATTGGTTATAAAAAATATGAACATCTCTAAGCATTCAGAATAGTCATCTTACGGAGGATTTCAGTGAGTGGAAGTTTCAGTTTTTTTAATTTTAATTTTTATTTATTTATTTATTTTTGAGACAGGGTCTTACTCTGTTGCCCTGGGTAGAGTGCTATGCCATCATAGCCTACAGTAACCTCAAACTCTTAGGCTCAAGAGATCTTCTTACCTCAGCCTCCTGCATAGCTGGCACTACAGGCACCTGCTACAATGCCTGGCTAGTTTTTTTCTATTTTTAGTAGAGATAGGTCTTTCGCTCTTGCTCAGGCTGGTCTCAAACTCCTGAGCTCAGGTGATCAACCCATCTCTGCCTCCCAGAGCACTAGGATTACAGGCATGAGCCACCACGCCTACCTCAAAGTTTTAATAGAATCAAATTTATCAGACTTTATGTTTCTGGCTTAGGTTTTTTGATCTTCTTCAAAAAATCCTTTCCCAGCTCAGCACCTATAGCACAGTGGTTGCAGCGCCAGCCACATACACTGAAGGTGGAGGGTTTGAACCTGGCCCAGGCCAACTAAAAACAACAACAACGACAACTACAACAACAACAACAACAAAAATAGCTGGGCGTTGTGGCCAGGGCCTGTAGTCCTAGCTACTTGGGAGGCTGAGGCAAGAGAATTGCTTAAAGCCAAGAGTTGGAGGTTGCTGTAAGCTGTGATGCCACGGCAGTCTACCGAGGGCGAGATAGTGAGACTCTATCTCAACAACAGCAACAACAAAATAAAATACAAATAAATAAATAAATAATCCTTTCCTTAGGGTACAAGTAAGGAAAGGAGGTCGCTGAGACTTTTCTAGACCAGACTTCACAATGACTGAAATACAGTTTCTAATTGCAGGGAACAGCTCGCCATGGTGTCCCATGACCTTGAGTGTTTCCACATAGGCCATGAACATGAGGCTCGACCCCAGACTGACCCGTGTCTTGGCAGAACACCCTGTCGTCCTCCCAGGAACACAGTGAGGTGAGCAGTCTTGTGGGGAGCTGCCACAAGGTCATTTCCCGGATGCTTCTCTGTCTTGTGGGAGGCTGCCACAGGCGTGTTCTCATTTGCCTTTCATGGTCTGTTGAGATGGGGACTTTCTGCCTCTTCTCTCTCCTTGGATACAGCTTCGGACTATAAACCTGTTGCACTACAATATGGAATGGGCTCTTTAGCAGCAAAGCTCCCCCAAACCCATGCTGCTATCTTCTGGCCCCCTTGTTTCAATGACATTCTATGGGACACAGGGAGCTGATGCTGCATGATCTCAATCATGCTGCCTGTGGAAGTGATAAACTATCTCCTTCCATCTGGACTTTGTATTAGCTTTCTATTGTTATGTAACAAATTACCACACATTAGTTATCTTAACAATTTCTATAGGGCTGCAGTCTGGCACCATTTAATAGGTTTTCTGCTCAGGGCATCACAAATTTGGAATTAAGTTGTTGGCTAAATGAGTCCTGAGCTAGCAGCTCCAGGAGGGAAATACTCACTTTCAAATTCTCTCTTGTTGATAGAATTACATTACAGCTGTTTGACAAAGGTCCCCATTCTTGCCACCTGCCAGCCAGAGAGTTCAGCTCCTGTTGGCTGATCTCAGGTCCCCACCTCATCATCCCCTCTCCTGGGCTTCTTACACTTCCAGTCTTGTTTTTTCATGATGGGCGCAGACCTTTCAAGGTCTGTCTTCATTAGGCCAAACTTCCTCAGGTAATCTTCCTTCTGATTAGCCCAAATAGATTAATGTTTATTACCTACACAGGCAGTGAGGTTAACTAAAAAGTCAACTGACTAGCAACGTTATCATATTCACAGGTTCTACCCACACTTAAGAGTATATTCTCAGACCATATTGGAATGAAATTACAAACCACTGATAGAGGAAAGTTGTGAAATTCATAAATGTGTATTGATTAAACAGCACACTCCTCTTTGACCAATGGCTCAAACAATACATCAAAAGGGAAATTAGAGAACACTTTGAGATAAATTAAAATGAAAATATAACATACCAAAGCTTATGGAATGAATGAATCTAAAAAAGTGCTTAAAGAGAAATATACGGCTGTAAAATTCCTATAATGAAAAAAATAAAAGAATAACTTTAAATGGACAATCTATACTTTCACCTTAGGACACTACAAAAGTAAAGGTAAATAAAGTCAAAGCATGTAGGAGAAAGAAAATAAAAAAGATTAGGATAGAAATAAAATGGAGAATAGAAAAATAGCAGAGGCTCAGCACCTGTAGCTCAAGCGGCTAAGGTGCCAGCCACATACACTGGAGCTGGCAGGTTCGAATCCAGCCGGGGTCCTCCAAACAATGACAACTATAACCAAAAAAAACCCAGGCACTGTGGCAGGTGCCTGTGGTCCCAGCTACTTGGGAGGCAGAGACAAGAGGATCACTTAAGCCCAGAGTTGGAGGTTGCTGTGAGCAGTGACACTACAGCACTCTATCCAGGGCAACAGCTTGAGACTCTGTCTCAAAAAAAAAGAAAAGAAAAGAAAAATAGCAGAAAAAACCAACAAAACCAAAAGACAAACCTTTTGGTACACTGACAGAGGTAGGGGGAAGAAAGAGAGAAATGTAGCTTAGGTGAGATAAATAGAAAACAAATATTAAAATAGTAAATCTAAAAGAATCTTTCTACTGTTTCAATATTAAGTATAAAGTTAGCTGTAGGAGATATTTTTCCAGAGGAGGAGTAGATATATTATTACAGTACCAAAATGTTCTTCTAGTGTTCGTATTCTAAAAGTTTTTATCATAAATGTCTTGAATTCTGTTTTTTTCTGTATCAATTAAGAAAATAGTAAGTTCTTTCCTTTAATAAATTTGTCATCAAATTTTGTCTTTGCATCCCTAGAATAAATACAACTTAGACATTTTTTTAAGTATGTATTTCTGAATTCTGTTTTGCTATATTTTTTTTAAATTTGGGTTTCTTAAATCAGTGTTCATAGTGAGTTTGACCTTCTTTATAATGCCCATGTCTACTTTTTTAAAAATTGAGATCGAGTCTTGCTCTGTCACCCTGGATAGCATGCAGTGGCATCAGCACAGCTCACAGCAACCTCCAACTCCTGGGCTCATGTGATCTTTCTGCAGCTGGGAGCACTGGTGCGTGTCACCATACCCAACTAATCTTTTTATTTTTGTGTGAAAATGAGGTCCTGCTCTTGCTCATGCTGGTCTCGAACTCCTAGGCTCAAACAATCCTCTCACCTCAGCCTCTCAGAGTGCTAGGATAATACAGAAAACCACCATGCCCAGCCATGTCCACTTTTAATGTTAGGTTTGTAGTCTTGGGAAACAAATTTTGTCATGTTCCTTTCTCTGGATCTATATATGATAGAGATGATCTGGTTGATGATCCTTAATAGGACTCTCTTACTAAATGATCTGGGCCTTTTTTAGCTACTGGGTGTGCTGGGTTGGGTGGTTCCCTTGAGGTCAGCAGCTCTTTGCTAGCCTGTTTGGACACAGTACCCTACCTCCACCAAGTAGAGAGGAAAGGCAAAAATGCTATAAATCAAACCAAAACAAGCAAACAGAAAACTTGACGGGATAAAATTGGGAGGAAAACCAAGTAATAGGGTTAGAAACAGTAGCAAAAATGAAGTTCTAATTGTTGAAAAAGGCAACCATGGGAAATTGTATTTAAACTAGAAAAATGAAGAAGGAAAAGAAAGAGAAAAAAAGAAAAGAAAAATCTATAGGGAAAATGTTGAAATTGAAAAAAAACAAAAAAGCAAAAAACAAAACCAAAAACAAAGCAGTATATATATCTTTCTGGATATTGTCTGTCAACAGGTGATCTTCTGGCGTTATGAGATGTTAATCACATTGCTGGTACAGCTGTATGAGATGGAGACTGGAGACCTCTGCTGATTTCTCAAACCCTGTAGGGTGGAGAGCCTAAATCTCTCCTCCACCCACTTAAAAGGCACTTTAAACTGCTAACCTTAGCTAAGCAGAAGCTTTCCCAGAAAGGCAGTTGTCACTGGGATCACTCCTGAAGTGGCTATCCACTTACCCAGTGTGCCAAAACCGGTCTCACTCTATGCCCCTGAGGGCTAAGGCTGTAAGGTGTCTGTCCCTGCCTTTAGGCTGTTCAATCACTAGATTCACTCGCCCAAGGTCGCTCACCTGATCCTTGCTCTGTGACCCTGAGGGCAGAGCTTGCTGGGGTAGTTCTCCGACAATGGCTCTGCACATCCCACAGCCAAACACTATTAGCTCCTTCCAGTTCAGCAGCTCAGTCTTGGGCCCTAGACAATGCTTAAACTCCTCTGAACTCTTGCCCACATTCTCCCAAGGTAGTTCAACTGAGTGCCAAGTCCAAAAAAAACCCAAACAGCTCACAGGTAAGGCCTTTCCAGTAGGCAATCTCACAGCTGCTGGTGGGATTAGACTAAATGAACACACGCAAACACATGCCAGTTCTCCACAGCTTTTGTCCTCCTTATGGGGTCCAGAAGTTTCATGCTGACTTGCTGTGTCCCCAAAGGGATGTTTCTGGGCAGATCCCACCAGCCAAAGATGCCTGGAGTCTTCTCTTCCCAGACTCACTGTGCCCAGTTGCAAGGAAGCTGTTACTTGGCTGCCATCTTGCTCCTCCCCCTCATAATGATATTTTATAGGGGAGCCATTCAAATTTAGGTATTGTCTTTCTTTCCAAATGGCAGCATGGGCATGTAAGATGAGGAAAGCATATTTTGAGTCAGTGTATTATTGACTCATATGTCTCTCCCAATTTTTAAAGCATGGGTTGAAGCTATTAGCTCAGCTAAATGCATGCTGGTTCCTGAAAATACAGACCAATTCTCAATTACAGCATAGCTTGCTTTGTGAGTTCCTTGCTCTATGAAAGAACTTCCATCTGTGTACAAAACCATGTCTGGATTGGGCAGGGGAGTTTCTTGTAAGTCTTTTCTGCATAGGTTTGTGCTATAATTTGTTGGAAATTATGCCCTGTTTTCTCTTTGGATTCATGGAGGAAAGTGGCAGGATTCAAAGTGGCACAGGTGGCCAGGTGTGGTGGCTCATGCCTGTAATCCTAGCACTCTGGGAGTTCGAGGTGGATGGATAGCTTGAGGTCATGGGTTTGAGACCAGCCTGAGCAAAAAAGTGAAATCCTGTCTCTACTAAAAGTAGAAAAACTGAGGTATAAGGATCCCTAGAGCTCAAGAATTGGAGGTTGTTGTGAGCTATGATGCCATGACATTCTACCCAGGTTGACAGCTTGAGACTCTGTCTCCAAAAAAAAAAAAGTGGCACAGGTGGGTAATTGTAGCACCAGTCCTTCTAGTAATAAGGTTTGATATTTAAAAAGGAATTTATCTGACAGCCAAAGATTACCTTTTTGATTTAAAAGTCCAGTAAGATCATGAGAAGTGTAAATAATTAGGCCTCTTCCCAAAGTTAGCTTAGTTGCTTCTGGGGTTAAGAGGGCTGTAGTTGCTACAACCCACAGACAGTGTGGCCATCCCTTGGCCATTGTGTGAATTGTTTTTTTTTTTTTTTTTTTTTGCCCAGGGCTGGATTTGAATCCACCACCTTCAGTATATGGGGCCGGCACCCAACTCCTTTGAGCCACAGGCGCCGCCCAGTGTCAATTTCTTTCCTAAGATAAGCTACAAGTTGTAAAACTGGACCCTGGTATTGGGTCAAGACTCCAAGGGCAATTGCCGTCCACTCTGTAAAATACAGATTAAGTCGTTGTCCAGTAGGAAGACTTAAAGCAAGGGCCTGTAAAAGGGCATTTTTCAACTGTTGGAATGCCTTATTTGCTTCTGGTTCCTATTCTAGAGTGACCAGGCACTCTTTCTGAGCATTTTAAATTAAAAAATGGAGTGGTCTAGGCTCAGCACCTGTAGCTCAGAGGGCAGAGCGCCAGCCACATACACCGGAGCTGGTGGGTTCGAATCCAGCCCAGGCCTGCCAAACAATGACAACTGCAACCAAGGATTGCTGGGTGTTGTGGCAGGCGCCTGTGGTCCCAGCTACTTGGGAGAATCACTTAAGCCCAGAAGTTTGAGGTTGCTTGGAGTGGTGACGCTGTAGCACTCTACCCAGGCAACATAGTGAGACTCTGTCTCAAAAAAAAAAAAAAGAATAGAGTGGTCTAGCTATTTTACTATATCCATGAATCCAGAGTCTGTAAAAGCCTCTAATTCCTAAGAAGCCTCAAAACTATCTGAGATTTCAAAGATTAGGGTAAGCCAATATTGGTTCTGTTCTTTCTTTGCCCAAGGCTCTCTTCCCCTGTGAAAGTTGGAGATCCAAATAGTGCACTTCAGGCACACATAATTGGGCTTTAGCCTTGGAAACTTTGTACCCACAATCAGTTAGAAAGTTTAACAGAGGTTGGGTAGCTTTATGGCATTCCTCTGCATCTAGTGCTCCCCAAAGAATATCATCTACATACTGAATAAGAGTCACTGTGGGATATGAGAAATGATTCAAATCTAGGGCTAAGGCTTGTCCAAACAAGTGAAGGCTATCCTTAAATCCCTGAGGTAATACAGTCCATGTGAGCTGGGTTTTGGAGTCAGGGGTCTTCAAAAGTGAAAAGGTATTGGGAATTCTTATGAAAAGGAATGCAGAAAAAGGAATCTTTTAAGTTTAGGACTGTGAAACAGGTAGCTATTTCAGGGATTTGAGATTATTAAATAAAGTATACAGACTGGGAACTATAGGATGGAGAGGAATGACTGCTTCATTTATAAAGTGGAGGTCTTGTCCTAGTCTCCAAGTTCTGTTTGGTTTTGGCACTCTAGAATAGCAGTGTTACATGGACTATTACAAGGTATTAATGATTTCTGTCACTTTAGATTCTGTTTTATGGGCATTAGAACATTCTTAGCTTTTGCTTTTGGAGGATATTGTTTTGGAGATAGACAGTGGGATTTTTAAAATTTAATTTGGACCAGTTGAGTATATCTTGCTTTTCCCACCTATCCCTTGATAGCCCATACTTCTGGGTTAATTTCTGTCTCTAACAAGCAAAGGTATAGTATAGGTCCTTGTCCTATATTCATATAAATGGTTGTTCCCTCTTTAGTTAGTATATCCATCTCCAAAAGGGGAGCAGGACTTTCAGGCATGATTAGGAAGGCATGAAAAAACAGCCAGTTGCCCCAATCACAGCTTAAAAGCTGAGAGAAGAATTTATTAACCAGCTTTCCAGAAACCTCCTGTATAGTTACAGATTTGGGAGATAGAAGACCAGGATAGAGAAGAGTACAGAAAAGTTTGCTCCAGTGTCCAGAAGAAATTCTGTTTCCTGGCCCTGCACTATGAGGCAGACCCAGGGCACTTGAGGGGTGATGACACAAGCTGGAGCCATGAGAATCTACCCCTGGCACCATCAGTCCAGTTTGGGGGCTGATGAGGTCACTGTCTCTGAAGGCCTTCACTTCTGGTGACAGGCTGCCCTCCAGTAGTCATGCTTGCACTCTGGACAGGGGCCATGTGCTGCCAGGGGCAATCTCTCTTGAAGTGGCCAGTCTGACCACATTGGAAGCACTTGTTCTTAGCCCCTCTGGCTCCCCTCTACCCCTGAATGATGCCCATTTGTCAGAGTGACTTTACTAGAGCTGTCATTCTTTTGTTATCCCCTCTTTCTTTTTTCTCCTCTTCCTCCTGATCTTGATTATAAAAGACAGCTGTGGCCATTTTAAGATGATTCTCCAGATTATGATCAGGGCCTAGAACTCCAATTTCTGGAGTTTTCTTTTAATATCTGGGGCACCTTGAAGGACAAATTTATCTTTTAAAATAATTTGGCCCTCTAAAGAACAGGTGTAAACTGGGTGTGGTTTTTTTTGCTTTTTGAGACAGAGTCTCACTATGTCACTCTTTGTAGAGTGCCAAGGCATCACAGCTCACAACAACCTCAAACTCTTGGGCTTAAGCAATTCTCTTGTCTCAACCTCCCAAGTAGCTGGGACTACAGGCACCCTCCACAATTCCTGGCTATTTTTTTTCTTTTTCTGCAGTTGTCATTGTTGTTTTAGCTGGCCCAGACTGGGTTTGAACCCGCCAGCCTTGGTGTATGTGCTGGCACCATAACCACTGTGCTACAGGCACCAAGCCAACTGGGTGTGTTTTCTCATCACCTCCCTAAGCTGCTCAAGAAAGACTGGAGACCTTTCTATTTTGCTCCTATTAAATAGTAGACAACTTAGAATAATTCATAGGCTTTTTCTTAGATCAACGTAAACCTTTCAGGATACATGTTAGAAAATGTTTATGCCACCAGTTGCTTTCTCAGGGTCCCATTCAGAATCCTCAAAGGGTGCTTCCTGTCTTCCCATTGGGGTATCTGTCCCTTTCCTCAGAGGACATACTGCTATCAGTATTGGACATAAACCAAAAATCACATCACATTCTAGCCTCATCTAAGACTTCATTTTTCTCATTCAAAGTTCAAGTTTGATCTAGTAGTAGCATTACATCTCTCCAAGAGAGGTCAAAGTTTTCTCCTAACCCTTGGAGAACATCTATGTACCCATCTGGGTCATCAGAAAATTTTGCTAAATCAACCTTAATTTGTTTTAAATCTTCCAGAGAAAATGGATTGAATATTTGTGCATTTCCCCTTTCACCACTCAGACTCAACCAAGGGATACAAAGAAGGATACATTGCTTTCTGGGGGTCCCAACAAGAACAGAAGAAACTCTGGGAATACACTCTTCTTGGGGTTTTCTAAAGGCATGGAGAAAGGTGAGGGAGAAGTAGATGGCGGGTTTGAATTAGGTGATGACAGCGTCTCTCTCAGGAATCCCTGGCCATTTACAGAAGTTATTAGAGCCAGGATTGCTAAATCTGATAGGTTTTACACAGTTGGGGGTTGTCTCTGAGAAAAAAGGAAAGCTTGCACATAGGGCACTTCAGACTACTTTTCTTCTTGTTTAAGCCATTGTTCACCATTGGAGAGTTGATACTGAGGCCAGTCCTGGGTACAGAAGAAAACCATACATTCTTTTTTCTGCGTCTGGGAATCAAAACATGTCCCAATGCTGGGAATACATCCCAGTGGGATGTTACCTTGGTAAGAAAATATGTTACCCATCTGTGGGAAAGAATAAACATTCACCACTTTAATCAATCCCACCCTCTGTGTTCCTGGGCTGTCAAAGTATCTTCTGACCAACCCAGGAAGACTTCCAGCCAAACAAAAGGAAGTATCCTTCTGATGCTTGGAGAAGAATTCCTGAGAAGAGTGGCCTCCCCAGCCCCTACACTTCTCTGGATTTAGCCACAATTACCAGTGTAGCACTTTGTATCCACAAGCTCTACTGTGCTTATTACATGCCGGAAGCACAGCCTGAGAAATCAGGTATCTGGGAGCCTGGTGCTAATGCAAGTTCTACCCCTTTACTGCACCTGCCATTGAGTATATGCATGTCAATTAAAGTGGGGATGAGCCCCACCTCAGCACAGTGATTGCACGTGTAACCCTCTATAATTTTTACAAGCTTTTTCTAGTATATGTGCTGCCGAAGCAAGCACTACAAGCTTTTTCTAAATTCCTAGTAATAAAGGAAAATAGACTTTCTAACATGAGCAGGTCTTAAATGCTGTTTTCCAACCTCCCTTTCTTCCTCCAAAGTTAGCAAGGCAACGATAATTAAACTGAGTAACAAATCAGGGTTGAGAAACACTTTGAAACTTTTGCATTAAAATTAGTTACAACTAGCTGAAGAAATGTGAAATTCTTTTTAACTTTTTCATTTACACCAATAGAACAGAAAAAATCAAATACCTGCGGTCATTTTCATTGCCTTTCTTCATTTTTTTTTTTTTTTTTTTTTTTTTTTTGAGACAGAGCCTCAAGCTGTCTCCCTGGGTAGAGTGCTGTGGCATCATAGCTCACAGCAACCTCCAAATTCTGGGCTCAAGTGATTCTCCTGCTTCCACCTCTCAAGTAGCTGAGACTACAGGCACCTCCCACAACGCCCGGCTATTTTTTTTTTTTTTTTTTTGGTTGCAGCTGTCAGCTGTCATTGTTGTTTGGCAGGCCTGGGCTGGATTTGAACCCGCCAGCTTAGGTGTATGTGGCTGGCACCCCAGCCGCTTGAGCCACAGGCGCCAAGCCTGCCTTTCTTCATTTTTAAGAGACTGAACTGTAGCCTAGGGCTTAGGGCCATTTCTGCTTTGGCAGGGGTTGCCCTGGGCTTCCCCACAGAGGCTCCAGGTCACCTAGAGAAGCTGTGTAGGGGAGTCATTTTGCGGCAGTTTGGAGCCAACTTCTAGGCCTCTAACTGTTAACATGGTTCAGCCATTTTCTCAAACACACAAAAAGCAAATTGAATTTAATTACAGTGAAAGGCAATGAAAAGGACCTTACAACACACCCACAACATCTGAAGCACACTTATAACATCTGAAAAACACCAGAATGGGCAGTGTCCATAGCTCAGTGGGAAGGGCTTCGGCCACACATGCCGAGGCTGGTGGGCTTGAACCCTGCCCAGGCCAGCTAAAACAACAACAACTGCAACAACAAAAAATAGCTGGGCATTGTGGCCGGCCCCTGTAGTCCCAACTACTTGGGAGGCTGAGGCAAGAGAATCGCTTAAGCCCAAGAGTTGGAGGTTGCTGTGAGCTGTAATGCCAAGGCACTCTACCAAGGGTGACAACTTTAGACTGTCTTAAAAAAAAAAAAAAAAAGAAAGAAAAAGAAAAATACCAGAATAAGCCAGTACAAACTCAACTAAATATATAACAATCCTTTACCAACATTCAAACACAGCATGCAAACTATAAGCAGAGAGAGAGAGACACCAACAGGGGTATGCAGAGGTAAGTAGAAAAAGTAGTTTGGGACCAAGGAAGACAAGAGCAGATAGCAAAAGAGCTGGGAGAGCATGTTTTTCAGAAGACCCTCTAGTGCCATGGGGTCAGAACCATTGCTGGGGACCCCAGGACCTCTGGGTGCTACTTCGTTGCTTGGCTCTAAACCAGAGAAAGAGTGAATACAGGTTCAGAGGCCTTCTAAAATTCCCTTTGGCTCCCTTCTTTTGGAGCCAAGAGGAATTAGAAAGTTTGTTCCCTAAAAGCCTATCACCTGTGACCTGGAGGTCGGCAGCCGAACTATGCAATTTTAAGGGCTGATGGGCATCCAAATTATTATTCTCCATTATTACAATTATAGAAAACTATAGGATAGAGGTAAGTTGTCCCATTGCTTACCACAGATCTTCACTCCCAGACAAGCCCCCAAAATATTTTAGCCAAATTGCTTCTTCAGTAGATCCTTGGTCTTGGGGATTCCAAGAATGAATCCACAGACCACAGATCTGTGGTAAGACAGGATTTATTTTACAGAAAAAGCACTAAAGCTCTAGAGCAGTGGTTCTCAACCTGTGGGTTGTTACCCCTTTTTCCCATGTGTAACAACACAGCAATCAGGAAGGTTGAGAACCACTGCTCTAGAGCTTCTGGCAGAGGGAAAAAACCCAAGTCAGAAAAAATCTCTGCCTAGGTCCTTTGTTTATGGATATATATATGTCCACCCACCCCCCGCCCCCCATTCAGAGGAGGTTGTCCCTGTTCAGCCAGAAGTGTAAGGCAAGGGAGACAGAGGCCAGGGCAGAAACACTATAGCGCTCCAGGAGCTGGCAACTTGGAGGCAGAAGTTGTCTGGCCCCTCTGGCTACTGGAGCCTCTTGCAGCTCCTTCTGCTTACCCTCCAACCTGCTGGCTTCTCTGCTAGCTGCTGCACCAACACCCCAACTGTGTCTGGGGCTTAGACACAAAAGGTGTGGCAGATCCTTCCCTCAGCTGGGAACACTTGGAGAGGCCCTGATACAGGCCACATCCTGTATTGCCAGTTTGTTCAAATGTTAAGCCTCAAGGCTTACAACCTAATAATTTATGGCAGATGGATGTTATTCATTGTCCTCCTTTTGGAAAACTAAAATATGTACATGTTTGTGTTGACACCTTTTCTAGGATCATTCATGCTACCTACCAAACTGAGGAAACATTTAAACATGTTAAAAAACATCTAATTTCACCTACCTGCAGCTCAGTGAGTAGGGCACCAGCCCCATTTACCAAGGGTGGTGGGTTCGAACCCAGCCCTGGCCAAACTGCAACAAAAAAAAATAGCTGGGCAGTGCTCACTTTGGCAGCACATGTACTAAATTTGGAACGATACAGAGATTAGCATGGCCCTGTGCAAAGATGACACACAAATTCATGAAGCGTTCCATACTAAAAAAAAAAAAAAAAAATACCCAGGTGTTGTGGCAGGTGCCTGTAGTCCCAGCTACTTGGGAGGCTGAGTTAAGAGAATCGCCTAAGCCCAGGAGCTGGAAGTTGTGAGCTGTGATGCCACGGCACTCTACCCAGAGTGATAAAGTGAGACTCTGTCTCTAAAACAAAAACAAAAACAACTAATTTTGGCTTTCTCCCATTTAGGACTTCCCACAGTTAAAAACTGACAATGGCCCTGTTTACATATCACACTTATTTCAGTTTTTTTTGTCAACAATGGCAAGTCAAACATTCCACCAGAATACCTTATAACCCCACAAGCCAAGCCATTGTTGAAAGAGCAAATGGCCTTAATAAAACACAACTATCTAGGCTCAGTGCCAAGTAGCCCTGTGGTTATGGCACCAGCCACATGCATGAGGCTGGCGGGTTCAAACCTTGCGCAGGCCAGCTAAACAGCAATGCCAATTGCAACAACAAAAAATAGCCAGTTGTTGTGGCGGGTGCCTGTAGTCTCAGCTACTTGGAAGGCTGATGCAAGAGAATCACTTAAGTCCAAAGCATTTGAGGTTGTTGTGAGCTGTGACACCACGGCACTCTACCAAGGGTGTCATAATGAGACTCTTGTCTTGAAGAAAAGAAAAAAAAAACAAAACCAACAATTATTTAGGGCAGACCAGTGGCTCACACCTATAATCCTAGCACTCTGGGAGGCCAAAGCAGGGGGATTATCTGCGCTCACAGGTTCCAGACTGTCCTGAGCTAGAGAAAGACCTCCTCTCTAAAAATAGCCAAGTGGGGCCAGGCGTGGTGGCTCATACCTGTAATCCTAGCACTCTGGGAGGCCTGAGCTCACAGGTTTGAGACCAGCCTGACCCAGAGTAAGACTGCACCTCTAAAAAAAAAAAAGCAGCTGGGCATTGTGGTGGGAGACTGTAGTTCCAGCTACTTGGGAGGCTGGGGGAAGAGAATCGCTTAAGCCCTAGAGTTTAAGGTTGCTGTAAGCTGTGATGCTACAGTGCTCTACCTAGGGCAACACAGTGAGACTCTGTTTCAAAAATAAAAAAATAAAATAAAAACAGCCAGGCATGGGGCGGCACCTATATGGCTCAAAGTAGTAGGGCACAGGCCCCATATGCCAGTGGTGGTGGGTTCAAACCCAGGCCCAGCCAAAAACCACAAAAAAGAAAAAAAAAATATCCGGGCATTGGTGACACCCATAGTTCAGTGGGTAGGGTGTGGACACCCAGGCTGGGGGGTTTGAACCTGGCTTGGGCCAGCTAAACAACGACAACTGCAACAACAACAACAAAAATGCCGGGCGTTGTGGTGGGTACCTGTAATCCTAGCTACTTGGGAGGCTGAGGCAAGAGAATCGCTTGAGCCCAAAGAGTTAGAGGTTGCTGTGAGAAATGATGCCATGGCACTCTACGAAAGGTGACAAAGTGAGACTCTGTCTCCAAAAAATATATATAAAAATAAAAAATATATATATAAGAGGGGAGCAGGAAATATCACCTCATACACAAAGCCTTGTTAATTTTCAATTTTTAAAAAACTGTTCCAAAGATAACCTCTCTACCACTGAATGCCATTTCTTTTCAAAAAAAGAAAAAAAAAGGCCAAAAAAGGTAAATACTAAAAGTGTACACACACACATAGACACATCATGTTTAAACTGCTGAAAACAGAAAATCTTGAAGAAAGCCATGGGTAGGACAAATTTTTACTCATCTGTGGAAAAAGAGGTATTATCTTTATTTCTCCTAATCTCACATTCAGTACTTATTTCATTTATGGATCACGGTTGAGTCTCCCTATCTTCTGCTTATGGGGGGAGAAGTATCATTTGTTAAGTGATTTATAGGAGCACTGTTACGGATATGAATTTCATAGGAGAAACACAAACACACACACACACACACAAAAGATTTATAAAGTTCATATGCAGTCAAACTTGTAACTCTTCTGTGGGGAGCAAAAGGGCTTGCAGATTTCACATGTAGGAATAATTGTTTTCATTCCAGGAGTATATGTTACACCATCCTCTAAAAACTGCTTGCTCCACATTTAGGTTAAGCACTTGAAAATAGCTTTCATGTATAGAACGAGAGCATTAATTTTATACAGAACAGAATCAATTTTCCTAATACTTTCAAATCAGTCACATAAAATGTCACTTTTATTATATGTTTTGTGTGTATATGTATGAATGTATGTGTATCTTCACATGTTTCAAACCTTGAAAAATTATTCTCCAGACTTTGCTAGGTACAAAGAATCTGTAGATTAACTTACAGGATACTGTTATCTGTATGAGTGCTAATCTCACCAAAGAGGATTTCAAAAATCTTCCTTTTCATCTTCCATTAAATGTTCATCATTCTATTTGTATCTGTATTCACATGGGAATTGTTTACAGCACTACTTACTTACTTCAGTAGTCAAGAAATAATATGAAGAGTAAAACAGGTCACATGTAAGTAGTTTAGAGAACTAGAAAACATACGCCCTCTTACAGGTATTCATGTTTATTTTAACTTCAATATAAACCAAATCAAACATGTTTGTTGGCAGCCAGTTTATGAGTATTGATATAGTTTTTATTTCTTTTCTCCTTTAATTTTGGAATTTTAGAAACTTAACTTTTTCTAGTTTAAATGTCATGGGTTTGATATAATTCATTTATCCAGAATTAGGTGTTCACTAGCTTTTATTTTCTATTATTTGTTGTCTAGTGGTTTTTTCAACTTTTCTGTTTCGTGTTTTAAATTTTTATTTTGCATCTGCTTACATATAAATGTTCAGTACATCTGAGTAAATGTTACTCATCTTATAAAGTTTTTAAAAAACTGACCTCTCAAAACTGTTGAATATCTAAGTTGGGTTTTTTTTCTTTTTTTGAAACAGAGTCACCCTCGGTAGAGTTCTGTGGCATCACAGCTCACAGCAAACTCAAAATCTTGGGTTTAAGCAATTCTCTTGCCTCAGCCTCCCAAGTAGCTGGGACTACAGCCACCGCCACAATGCCTGGCTAATTTTTAGAGACTGGGTCTCACTCTCGTTCAGGCTGGTCTTGAACCTGTGAGCTCAAACACTCCACCTACCTCGGCCTACTAAGTGCTAGGATTTCAGGCATGAGCCACTGCACCCAGCTAAGTTGTTTTCTTACCAATAAAGTTGCATATCTACATGTTCATGCTGAGATAGAAGCCAGATGCTTAAATCAATCCTATTGTATTAGATAACTTCATAACCTACATTTAGAACAAGCATTATTATTCCTAATAAAAAATCCACAATTTTTCATTTCTCAGATGGTCACAGCTGAGATGATTAGCTCTGCATTGTATACCATGGTTATCTTTTTATTTCACATAAATATTTGAGTTATTACTTTATGGTAGGCACTCTGAGGAATTTACATGCATTATTTAATTCTTCCATTAACTTTTGAGGTAGTACCATTATTATTCTCATAATATAAATAAGACTGAAGCTTTCAAAGGACAAAATGCTCTCCCCAGATTAGAGGGTTCAAAAATGGATGACAAAGAATTGTAACCCAGGTCTGGTCTGCTTGATGCTAGAATAAAATGGATAGTAACATGAGAGGGCTTTGGAATACAGTCTGGAACAAGTTATGGTGAGTAAAAAGTCTTAGAGGCTATTTTGAGCAATGTGTGCTTTAACTTCAGAATTACAGAATGCCACTGAGGAGTTTTTAATGGAGAAATGTTATGACTGATTTTTTAAAGTTTGGCTGACAGAGGTAATGATGAATAAGAAAGCTATTTCCATATTCCATGTCAAATACATTAATGTTCATTGGACAAGGATGAAATGGGAACAGATTGAAGAGATCATATTCTGAACACATTTAGGAGATAAAACCTACAGGTCTTGGCAACTGATTGGATGTGGTGGGTGAGGGAGAGGAAAGAGTCAAGAATGACTCCATAGTATGAATTCTCTCATGATGAGCAAGGTGTGCTCGCTGCCTGAATGATTTTCTGCAATCTTTACATTCATATGGTCTCTCTCCGGTATGAATTCTTTGATGTAGAGTAAGAGATCCACTATAGCTAAAGGCTTTCCCACAAATATTACATTCATAAGGTTTCTCTCCAGTATGAATTCTCTGGTGTTGAGCAAGGCCTGCATTCTGGCTAAATGTTTTCCTACATTCCTTACACATATAGGGTTTTTCTCCAGTATGACTTCTCTGATGTTGTGCAAGTGAAGAACTATTGCTAAAAGCCTTTCCACATTCAATACATTCATAAGGTTTTTCTCCAGTATGAACCCTTTGATGTTGATCAAGGTATGCAATCTGGCTGAAGGCTTTCCTACATACTTTACATTCATAAGGTTTTTCTCCAGTATGAACTCTCTGATGTTGAGCAAGATGTGCATACTGGCTGAAAGATTTCCTACATTCCTTACATTCATAGGGTCTCTCTCCAGTATGAATTCTCTGATGTACAATTAGATATCCACGATGGCTAAAGGCTTTCTCACATACATTACACACATAAGGTTTCTCTCCTGTGTGAATTCTCTGATGTTGAGCAAGAAATGAACCATTACTAAAAGCTTTCCCACATTCAATACATTCAAAAGGTCTCTCTCCAGTATGAACTCTCTGGTGTTGAGTTAAGTGTGCAATCTGGCTGAAGGCTTTTTTACATTCTTTACACTGATAAGGTTTCTCTCCAGTATGAACTCTCTGATGTTGAGCAAGATGTGCATTCTGGCTGAAGGCTTTCCTACATTCTTTACATTCATAGGGTTTCTCCCCAGTGTGTATTCTCTTATGTTGAGCTAGGTTTGCACTCTGGCTGAAGGTCTTCCCGCATTCAATACATGCATAAGGTTTCTCCCCAGTATGAATTCTTTGATGAAGAGTAAGGGAAGAGCTCTGATTGAAGACTTTCTCACATTCGTTACATTTCAAAAGTTTTTTTTCCACATAGACTTTATGTTTCGATTCAACTGATTTTTTTCGGTAACTTCTCTTTTGTGGATCATGCTTATGTACCTTTTCTTTGGTGGGAAAACTCTGTTGTATTGCATCCTGATGAAATGTTTGCCAAGATTTATTGTATTTATTATTTTGATCTTCTGGGATAATATCTTTATGAGTGATGATTAAATGACTAGAATGAACTTCTTGACTTCCCATCTGATTCATAAACCAGTCCTCACTTTCACAGTCTTCTCTCATATTGGGGCAGTCAAGACTATAAGTAAGATGGCTTCTTCCCATTGTCATTGCTTTGGATGATTCTTCATAAATATCTTGCTTTGATGAAAATTCGTTTTTAAACACATACTTCAAATCTAAAAGATATGAAGAATACAAATTTCTTTTGTATTTATTCGCTAGGAGAAAAGAATCTTCTAAAACAAAAACAGGTGAAAATACATAATAAAAGTTCAAGGAAGTAGCTATTAATATAGTCTGAAAATATGATTATAAAGAACTAGAACTGGGTGGTGCCTGTGGCTCAAAGGAGTAGGAAGCCGGCCCCATATGCCAGAGGTGGTAGGTTCAAACCCAGCCCCGGCCAAAAACTGCAAAAAAAAAAAAGAACAAGAACTTAAGAAAGTTGATTAAGCTGGGCATGGTAGCTCACCTCTATAATCCCAGCACTTTGGTAGGCTGAGGTGGGTGGACTGCCTGAGCTTATAGGTTTAAGACCAGCTGAGCTGGAAGCGAGACCCCCATCTCTAAAAAAAATGGCTGGGCCTTGTGGTGGGCTCCTATAGTCCCAGCTACTTGGGAGGCTGAGGCAAGAGAATCACTTGAGCCCAAGAGTATGAGGGTGCTGTGAGCTATGATGCCAGGTCATTCTACCAGGGGCTGACAAAATGAGACTCTGTCTCAAGGAAAAAAAAGAGAAAGTTGACTAAGGAAATAAATTAATCATATATAATCAATAAGGCAAATATCAGAAAAGCCAAAACATTGAAAAGGTCATCTAAAATCACAATCATTGGGTGGCGCCTGTAGCTCAGTGGGTAGGGTGCTGGCCCCATATACTTGAGGGTGGTGGGTTCAAACCCGGCCCTGGCCAAACTGCAATGAAAAAATATTCTGGGTGTTGTAGCGGGCACCTGTAGTCCCAGCTACTCAGGAAGCTGAGGCAAGAGAATCGCCTAAGCCCAGGAGTTGCAAGTTGCTGTGGGCTGTGACACCACAGCACTCTACCAAGGGGGATAAAGCAAGACTCTGTCTCTACAAAAAAAAAAAAAAATTATAATAGATAAAATAAAATCACAATCATCACTAAGTTAATAGAACAGTGTCCAAACACTTTTTCTCTCTTGCCACAAGTTACCCTGCATTCAAGCTAAAAACTAACTTTTTAATGTCAATAATGAAGCTAAAAACCTTCCACTGGAACTACAAAAACACACCAGGCACTATTAGTATCCTTATGATACACATGAAGTACTATAGTTAAATTTCTACAGTCAGAAAAAGGTCTTCCTTAAAATTATTTTCTATGTGATAAAATCCAACCAAATATAAAATTTAAATTGATTCTAGAAGCTAGGATGCTTTCATATAATAGCAATTTTATATCAAAAACTGACTGACTTTTTTAAACTTAGTACAGCCCTCAATCTGCTTTCCCTCTCTCAGTTCCAAATCAGATTACCTTACTTTTCTGGTTAAGACTTTCCTGGGCTTTCTCAAAACACTTAGAATGAAATCAAAATTCCCACCACAGTTTTCAAAACTTGCTACAACCTAGTACTCTGACCTTATTCTCTCTTTTTTTTCATCCTTGAATACCCACTGCCTAGAACAGGCTGGGCAGAAAGAGGGTGATTATTATTTGCAGAATAATTCATGAATCAATAACACATGAACCATTACACTAATCTGTCTTTTCATTATAATCTTATCTTTGTATCAAATGGAATGCTACAACTCAACAGGACATATTAACATAGATAATGATATTTAGGAGGAACAGAATCTGAAGATAACGTACTTGAATTGAGGCTGATAAATCCTGCTGTGCAGCCTCAATGGTCTTCCAAACTCCACCCTCTCCTCTAAATAATAACAAATCAAATTCATAAATGTTCCCTAGAAAGTCAACATGAAGATGAGATTGGTAACACTATACATAAATCCATAAATTGGACCTTTAAAAATAATTAAAACTAATTTATGGAGAGAGAGGGATGTCCAGCTTCCAACCCAGAACTTCTGTACTGTCAGCAACCAAAGAACAAATTAAATATGGGTGATATTGAGAAAGGCAGGATTTTTGTTCAGAAGTCTGCTCAGTGCCATACTGTGGGAAAAGGAGGCAAAAACAAGACCAAATCTCCATGGTCTTTTGGGGTAGAAGACAGGTCAGGTTATTGGCTTCTCTTACACAGACACCAATAAAAACAAAGGCATCACCTGGGGAGAGGATATACTGATGGAGTATTTGGAGAATCCCAAGAAGTACATCCCTGAAACAAACATGATCTTCACTGGCATTAAGAAGGGAAAAAGGGTAGACTTGATAGCTTATCTCAAAAAAGCTACTAGTGAGTAATAGTTGGCCACTGCCTTGTTTATTACAAAAGAGAATTATCTCACAGCTTTTTTTGTGTAGCATAATTTGATTAGTTTCATTTACCAGAATTCAGATCATGAATGAGTGACAGAATATTTTTGTTGGACAGTCCTGATTGAACTAAGACTAGCTTGTGGTTAAATGAATATGATCAGTTTTTTGAAATTTTGATGGTGATTCCAGTTCAGTTAATGCTATCACTGTTTTCCCTTTCTTAACAAACAACCATGGGCAGTGCCTGTGGCTCAAAGGAGTAGGGCACCAGCCCCATATGCTAGAGGTGGCAGGTTCAAACCCAGCCCTGGCCAAAAACTGCAAAAAAACCCAAACAAACAAAATACTAATTTATGAGTAGCACCCTAATAAATTATTTTATAAAGAATAGCTATATAGAGCATAATGGCAGATGGGAAAGATTTTTAGCTGAGCTCTCCTGGAGCAACAGGGGAGAGAGGGATAGACCATTCCCAGCATGGAATATTGGCATAGAGTGGTAATTTGGGGTGTGTAGTGAGGTGGTGGACTACTGGACTTGCCGCAGCTGCAGAGACCCAGCACACCAAGCAAGTTTCTGCAAGCATGCCATGGCCAAGGCAGAGACTATGGTGGCAGCCAGCTCCCTTACAGAGGTCCCAGAAGAAGCCTTTCACAGTTTTTAGTTCTTGGGCGAAGTTAGGCATTGAGTGGAAAGACTGAAGTGTGCACTCCTGAGCAGAATTTGGTGGCCAGATTGGGGTGCTGTCTGGAGCAGTTCTGCCACAGTTTGGCAGTGGGTGAAACATCCATATGGGTAAAGTCCCTGGACAGGGGGCTGTCATTGTCGTAAAGATTGCTGAGGGCCTAAGGTGCAGTGGTCTGAGTTCCGCCTGTGGGGAGCAGACCTACACTCATGATAGGCCCAGGGACTCCTGCACACCATGGTAACTGTTGTAGGGGAAATCTGTGAGACCTGCCTCTCAACAATTGTTGAGAGCTGTGGAATCCCAGATCAGTGGGGCCTGAGTGCTGACCGGGTGAATAGGTGATCACCAGGAACAACTAAGTTGGGGAACAGCTCTAAGCCTGGGGAAGAAAGGTTAACAGCTATGTCATTTGTCCCCCAAATTCACTGAGCCAACTGGTGTCCAAGAAGTATACTGCAACATAAATATATTCCTATGAAAGTTGGATCCCTCATAATACATATGTATATATAAATATTTGGGGGGGTTTGTTTTTTCTTCTTTCCTTCCTCTATTGGTTGCTGAGATTGCTTAAATAAGGCTATTTGAGTTTTTTTTTTTTCCTTCTCTTTATCTTGTTTCAATGTGTTTTGTTTTTTGCTAAGTTGTTTTGCTGGTTCTTTACCTAACTTCCATTTTACATTCAGTAAGAGCAGGGGGTCCTGTTTTTTGTTTTTGGTAGAATTTTAGCTCAATTTATTCTCTTTCCCTACTTCACTCCTTGGCATTCTCTCAGTTGATAGAGACTCTTCTACTCTTCTCATCTCTCCCACATAAAAGTACTTCTGCATCAGCTAAGATATTCCCTCCCTCCTTTTTCTTCCCTTTTTTTTTCTTTTCTTCTTGGTTTAATGTCTTTCATCTTTATTCCTCTTCTCTCCCTCTCCTTTATTTGATTCAACAGTAGGTTTAATTTCCTTTATCTGTTCTTTTATTTTTATTCTTTCTTCTTCTTACGCCATTTCTTTGCTAAAGGAGGGTATGACACAGTGGTGGTCCAGCAGGCAGACAGCAGCAGTAGTCTGGCTTTAAGAGGCCAGGAAAACTTTCTACCATTGGCCCCAGGAAGAAAGTATTAGGAAGATCATCTCGCAGAACTTTTCTACTTTTCTTTCTTTCTTTTTTCATCCTTACTCAATTTTTCCTTCTTGGGTTTTGGGTTTGCTCTTTTTCTTCTCTACCTATTTTTGGCAGAGGAAGAGTCTGGGTGTGTTCAAGGCTGGTAAGGAGTGCCTGATTTAGACAACCCCACCCAGCCCAGCTCCTCAAAACCCTTGAGCTATAGGTGTGGCCGCAGCACTGTGCTGAACAATTACATTTCTTCTATCACTCTCATCCTCCCTTTCTGTCCTCCTTCTCACCTGTTCTTCAGTTTTCTTCTGTTATTCCCTTTCCTCCTCCCTTTTTGCTTTTCTTCCTTTTTTCATTTTTTTTTTTTTTTTTTGCTTTTCACTTACTCTTTCTCACTTTTTTTCCTCCTTTTTTTTTTCTTTTCCTTTCCTCTGGCTTCTCCTCCTTGCTCCAACCCTCCTCTGCCTTCTGACCCCATACCAAGAGACCTCTTCATCACCTAAAACCTGAGACAAGGTAACTTGAAGCAAAGGAGGAAGTGAGAAGGAAAAAGATGCACAAGGAAGTGAACAAGAAGAAAGCACACATGAGGAGGAACCAAAAGAAAAATCCAGGCATCATGAATAACCAAAACAGAGCAAATCTTCCAAGGGACCGTGAAGTAATTTTTAAAGAAGACTCCTCGTTTGGGAGGACCTCACCTAATGTGCATGATGCAATGGTACATTTCTTTTTTTTTAATTAATTAATTAATTAATTAATTTATTTTAATTTTCTTTTGGTAGAGACAGAGTCTTACTTTATCACCCTCAGTAGAGTGCTGTGGCATCACACAGCTCACAGCAACCTCCAACTCCTGGGCTTAGGCAATTCTCTTGCCTCAGCCTCCCAACTAGCTGGGACTACAGGTGCCCGCCACAACGCTTGGCTATTTTTTTGTTGCAGTTTGGCGGCGGCCAGGTTTGAATCCTCCTCCCATGGTATATGGGGCTGGCACCCTACCCACTGAGCCACAGGCACCGCCCACAAGGTAAATTTCAAAACTACTAAGAAATGAGTATAATTGTGATGGATGTGTTACTTAGTTCAATGTAAGCATTTCACATTGCATATCAAAGCACTACCCTGAACTCCATAAATGCATCAATGTACAAAGTTATGATTTAATAAAAAATAATTTTTAAAAAGTGAAAAAAAAAATAAAGAAAACTCCTTCTAAAAAGAATTAATGGATTTGAAAGAAAGGGAATTTAAAATATGGATGATTAAGACACTAAAGGGATTGGATGAGAAAAGGGAAAGACAGAACCAAAAGTCAGTTGAGAGATAAGTATAATATAGAAAAGATATGGATAAGCTTAAAGAAATGAAGGAAAAAATCAGGGAATGTAAAGAAGCAGTAGAAAGTATCAAAAATAGATTAGAACACAGAGAAGAAAAAACAACAGAATTAGAGGATAAAGTCTTTTGAGTTAACACAGGTAGTTACAGAGTCAGAAGAGAGAAAAAGCAGAGCAGTAGCTTAGAAAACTATGAAACACCATAAAGCATTGAAACATACAGATAATAGGAATCCTTGAAGGGGAAGAAGATTGTCCCAAAGGTATGGAAGCCCTAAAACTTCCCAAGTTTTACTACAGATCCTGACACACTCCTTTCAGATAAATATCAAACTCCGGGTCATCTCAACTCTAACAGAGCCTCACCAAGACACATTGTAAAGTACCTGTCCAAAGTCAAGATGAAGGGGAAAATTCTGCAAGCAGCTAGGAATAAATGCCAATTGACCTACAAGGCAGAGCCATTAAGCTGACAGGAGACTTTTCAACTGGAACTTTCCAAGCCAGAAGAGCATGGTCATCCATCTTCAACATCCTTAAACAAAATAATTTTCAGCCCAGAATCCTGTATCCTACTAAACTTAGCTTCAATCAAATATTTTGTAGATATACAAGCACTGAGGAAATTAGTCACAATAAGACCAGCTCTACAGGAAATACTTAGACCTATTCTCGATACTGAACATCACAATGGACCACCACCAAAGAATACACTTAGAAGCCAAAGGCCAGAGCTTGGCTTCACAATGGCACAAAGCATTAAACTACACAACAAATTCATAATAAGATGAATAGAATTCTACTACACTTATTAATACTCTCAATAAATGTCAATGGATTGAATTCCCCACTGAAGAGGCATAGGCTGGCTGATTGGATAAAAAAATAGCAAGCCATCCATATGTTGTCTCCAGGCGAAACACCTAGCCCTGAAGGACAAATCAAGACTCAGGATTTAGGGATGGAAAACAGTGTTTAAAGCAAAAGCAAATCAGAACAAAGGAGGGGTTGCAATCTTATTCCCAGATATGAGTGAATTTAAAGCAACTTTAGTTAAGAAAGACAAAGGAAACTTCATACTGGTCAAAGGAACAATATAACAACAAGACATCTCAATTTTAAACATTTATGTGCCTAACTTAAATGCTCCCAGATTTATAAAACAGATGTTTAGGAATCTGAGCAATATGATATCTCAGAACACCTTAAAAGTCGGGGACTTCAACACCCCCCTGACAGAACTGGACAGATCCTCTAAACAAAAAATAATCAAGTATACAAAGGACTTAAACATGATGCTGTAACAAATGGCATTAATAGACATATACAGAACACACTATCCCAAAGCAAAAGAATATACTTTTTTCTCATCAGTTCATGGCACATACTCCAAAATAGATCATGTCCTAGTATACAAATCAAACCCCAGCAAAATTAAAAGAATAGAAATTATACCATGTCTCCTCTCAGATCACCAGGCTATAAAGGTGAAGCTCAACTCCAACAAAATTGTTCATCCCCACACAAAGTCTTGGGAACTAGACACCCTTATGCTGAATGATAGTTGGGTTCAGAAAGAGATAAAAGAGGAATCTGTTAATTTCCTCAAACACAACAACAATGAAGATACAAGTGACCCAAACCTGTAGGATACAGCAAAAGCAGTTAGGAGAGGAAAATTTATTGCACTAGATACCTAGCTTCAAAAAACAGAAAAGGAGTGCATCAGCATACTCACAAATCATCTTATGAAATTGGAAAAAGAAGAACAATCTAACCCTATACCCAGCAGAAGAAAAGGACCAAAATTAAATCAGAGATGAATGAAATTGAAAACAAAAAAAATCATTCAGGAAATTAACAAAAGGTTGGCTTTTTAAAAAAGTAAATAAAATAGATAAACCTTTGGGCGATGCCTGTGGCTCACTGAGTAGGGCACCGGTCCCATATACTGAAGGTGGCAGTTTCAAACCCGCCTCGGCCGAATTGCAAAACAGAAAAATAGCTGGGTGTTGTGGTGGGTGCCCGTAGTCCCAGCTACTCGGGAGGCTGTGGCAAGAGAATTGCCTAAGCCCAGGAGTTGGAGGTTGCTGCGAGCTGTGTGACACCATGGCACTCTACCGAGGGCAATAAAGTGAGACTCTTTCTCTACAAAAAAAAAAAAAAAAAAAAATAGATAAAATTTTAGCAAGACTAACTAGAAACAGGAAAGTAAAATCTCTAGTAACCTCAATCAGGAATGATAAAAGGGAAATAACAACAGATGACAGAAATACAAAAGATTATTTCTGAATAATACAAGAAACTCTATGCCCAGAAATTTGACAATGTGGCAGAAATTGATCAATACATGGAATCACACCCTCTCCCTAAACTTAACCAAAAAGAAACAGATCTTCTAAACAGACCAATTTTAAGCACTAAGATCAAAGAAACAATAAAAAATCTCCCAACAAAAAACAAGTCCTGGTCCAGATGGCTTCACACCAGAATTCTATCAAACCTTCAAAGAAGAGCTTATACCCACACTGCAGAAACTATTCCAAAAAGTTAAGGAGGAAAGAATCTTCCCCAACATGTTCTACAAAGCAAACATCACTCTGATACTAAAACCAGGAAAAGATCCAAGTCAAAAAAGGAGAACTTAGACCAATTTCACTAATGAATATAGATATAAAATTCTCAATAAAATCCTAGCCAATAGATTACAGCCTATCATTTTAAAAAGTCACATACATCACAATCAAGTAGGATTCATCCCACGTATGCAAGGCTGGTTTAACATATGCAAATCCATAAATGTAATTCACCGTATCAACAGAAGCAAAATCCTCTTCTGGAGAACATGATCCTCTTTTGATAAAATTGAACATCCTTTTCTAATTAGAACTACGAAGAATATAGGCATTAGTGGTGCATTTCTTAAACTGAGTCAAGCCATCTATGACAAACCCACAGGTAATATTATACAGAACAGAGTAAAACTGAAAGCTTTTCCACTCAGAACTGGAACAAGACATGGTTGTCCTCTATCAACACTACTATTCAACACAGTGCTGGTAGTTCTTGCCAAAGCAATCAGGCAAGAGAAGGAAATAAAGGGCATCAAAATAGGAGCAGAGGAAGTGAACTCTCCCTCTTTGATGATGGTATGATCTTATACTTAGAAAACCCCAAAGACTCAACCACAAGACTCGTGGAAGTGATCAAAAAATACAGTAACATCTCAGGATATACAATCAATGTCCACAAATCAGTAGCCTTTCTATATGCCAATAACAGCCAAGATGAGAAGGTAATCAAGGACACAATTCCCTTCTCAGTAGCTTCAAAGAAAATGAAATACCTAGGAATATACCTCACAAAAGAGGTGAAGGACCTCTATAAAGAAAACTATGGATCCCTAAGAAAAGAAATATCAGAAGATATTAACAAATGGAAGAACATACCATGCCAATGGCTAGGAAGAATCAACAATGTTAAATATCTATACTTCCCAAAGCAATCTATAGATGCAATGCCATCCCTATTAAAATGCCAACATCATACTTTCAAGACTTGGAAAAAATAATTCTTGGATTTTTTTGTTTGTTTTCTTTTCTTTTTTTTCTTTTTTTTGAGATAGTCTTACTATATTGCCCTTGGTAGAGTGTGGTGGCCTCATAGCTCACAGCAACCTCAAACTCTTGGACTTAAGCAATTCTCTTGCCTCAGCCTCCCAAGTAGCTGGGACTATGGGCACCCGCCACAATGCCCCACTTTTTTCTGTTGCAGTTGTCACCATTGTTTAGTTGGCCCAGGCTGGGTTTGAACCTGCCAGCCATGGTGTATGTGGCCGGTGCCATAACCACTGTGCTATGGGCACAGAGTCCAATATAATTTTTTTGGAAGAAAGTATGGAGAATCCTCAAAGAACTCAAACTCACATTTGATCTGCAATCCCATTACTGGGAATCCACCCAGAAGAAAAAAATCCTTTTACCATAAGGACACTTGCACTAGACTGTTTTCTGCAGCTCAGTTTACAATCACCAAAATGTGGAAACAGCCTAAATGTCCATCAACCCAGGAATGGATTAACAAGCTGTGGTATATGTATATCATGGAATATTATTCAGCCACTAAAAAGATGGAGATTTTACATCTATTGTATTAACCTGGATGGAAGTAGAACACATTCTTCTTTTTTTTTTTTTGAGAAACAGTCTCAAGCTGTCACCCTGGATAGAGTGCCATGGCATCACAGCTCACAGCAACCTCCAGCTCCTGGGCTCAAGTGGTTCTCCTGCCTCTGCCTCCCAAGTTGCTGGGACTACAAGTGCTACAACATCCTCCTATTTGGTTGCAGCCGTCATTTTAGCGGGCCCGGGCTGGATTAGAACCCACCAGCGCAGGCGTATGTGGCTGGTGCCTCAGCCACTTGAGCTGAGCCTAGAAGAGGGACTTTATCCAACAATTGCAATCAATGTAACCTGGTTCTTTGTACCCTCAGTGAATCCCCACCAATAAAAAAAAAAAAAAAAAGAAAAGAAAAATAACAGCTATATAAGATAAGAAATTAAAATAGGAAACCATTATACATATAAGAAATGAAAAGAATTATAGGAGACTACTCTGCTCAAATTCATGGAAATGCATCTTGGTAATCTAAATGAAAAGGATAATTATCTAGAAAAATTAAAATGTAACCAAAGCCAGAAACTGTCAGATAATGAGAAAATTGTCAAAGATCTACTTGCCCACACAAAGGCCATACCATCAGGTTTTATTTCTCAAACTCTTAGACCCAGTGATCTCATTCATTCATTCACATTGACATCACCAAGTCAGACTTTTTGTCTGAGCCTCCATCTCTCAATCCAACTAAATGCTACATTTCTTTGCTTGGAAATCTGTCCATCTCATAAAAATCAATCCTTTTGTTCCTAGCCAAACTCATCTTCTTTCCTCTTACCAACCTATTTTTTCTTCGGATTGTTTCTATTAAATGCTACCAACTTCCAGTTACCAGCGTTGAAAATAAAACTGGAAGGAGGGAGCAAGATGGCGATCGAGACGGTAGCGTAACCCATCTCTCACAGGACAACAGGTGAGAGGGAGGGAGCTCTGGATCTTTCCCCGTGTGAATTATTGGAGTGGATGGACAGCTGGAGATGCACAGCGAATTGGCGGATTGTTGTGTTTGAGGTGTAGTTCAAAACTGCGGACTCTGCTATAGACTTTTCCCCTGCCAGGCGGAGAAGTGGCAGCCAGCCCCTCCCACAGGGAAGACACCAGTTGGCAACTCGCAAAACCTAATTGATGAAAATTTCGTTGAAGTGTGGATTTCAGAGTTTGGCGACCAGAAAGGGGTGCTGCTTGGAGCCATAGAGGACTAGGCAGCCCAGGCGAGAGTTAAGGGAAGGGGACCTTGTCAGGAAACAGACATTTTGAAATATCCGAAATGGCAAACACCTTTTCCCCAGATCATTGAGAGTAATTGATCCGACAGTGCCATCCCAGCTGGGGAATCGTGGTGAGGTCTGACTGTGCAGGGTGCGCAGGGATCTGGGGTGTGGAGGAGACACTCTGAGCTGTGGAAA
>CAUYRH010042865.1:0-28821 GCA_963574655.1 Perodicticus potto | reverse complement strand
GAGGCTAGAGGCCTAGAGGAGGAGATGGGGAAAGACCGGGAGAGGAACGGAGAGAGCTTCTCTCTCCCTACTTGAAATCTCTCCCTCTACCAGGAGCTTTGGTGTTTTCTGTATTCTTTTCTGTAAATCAATTCTGTCTTACCACAGAGGGGTGAGGGGGAGGGATAATGTAATGAAGAATAATAAAATACATGTATTTAAAAAATAAAATAAGAAAAAGAACAATAAGAAGAATATTATAATGAATTGAGTCTTTATAAAATTGGATTTTGTTCCTATAAGCATAAAAGAAGAGCTTATATTAAATTATAGTTTTATGTTCTTGACCAACCCAGGCAGAACTGAAGCATCTGGATTATGTGAGGTTGGAAGAAGTCATCTGTCAGTTGTTCATGGAAAAACCTATGCTGCTATAGTCACTTTGGACCAATAGATGTCAATTTCACACCTTTAGGGAGAAAGTTATTCCAGTAATTTTCTTTGGTTGACATTTGTAATATTGAGAATAAACTGTATTTAAACCTCTATGATAGAAAGTATGGTAATATGTACTTATTTAGGAAAAATAGTAAATTCTTATCAGTGTTTCTGAATCTGCTGAGGAACAATACCACAATAACAACAACAATAATAGTAAGCTTTTGAAAATGCTATATGGTGCTTTTGGAAGAATAGATGCATTGGAATTCAATGATAAAAGGCTTCTTCTGATTAGAGAAATGGGAAAATAAGACATGGATAAAGAAATTTTTGACCTTGAAGTAAGACAAGGCAGAACTTTGAGAAGGTATTAGAGGGAGCTGTGTTCAAGCTTGAGGACACTGCAGGAATAAAGTAGGCATGTACAGGGAGATGGTGAGGGTAGGCTCACAAAATAACAATATGTGTGGTGTGGAGAAACAAGTTATTGGTGGGAGTGAGCATCCCGGGGGAGTGTATATAGCTCTCTAATCTCTTGCCATAATAGTAACATGGAAGCTTGTGTCATGCATTGCTGGATGCACTGTGATTATGCTCCAGGCAAGGGATCTTGTGTCTTTTACACCTTTCACTTTATTTTATTTCATAGATTATATGAAAGTTTTGAGACAGTGTTATGGTCCATTATTTTATTTTCAAGAAACACAGTTGGCACCTTTCTTTTTGATTCACCCACGCAAGTTTCATCTTGCTGGGCTTATCTGTGTTGCTGGGAGGACTTCAGTTGTTTCTATTCAAGTAGATTTTGTGTTCCTTGATTTTTGTGTATCTCAAAACTTTCATAATGACCCACAATGTTCACATATCAGCATGAGAACGTCTTTAAAACTGAGCAAGCTAGAGAGAGAGCCTATGGCATCTGTTATATAAGACACATGTTTATAAGATAGTGACAGTCCAATTTGCATGAAGCATAGCATATGAGCAAGAAAGTGGCAAAATGTAAGAGATAGTTTCAAGCTGATTTGTGGATGATAAGGACATTTTGTGATTTTGGAATGCAATCAGAAGTCCCCCAATAGTTTTAATCCCTTGAGTGTTATGATTAGTGTTATGTGATCAGTGTTAAGTGTTATGATCCAAGTGTTGCTTAGGAAATTAATCTAGAAGTGATGTACAGGATAATACACATGATAGAATGCCTGAAGCCAGGATACTCACTTAGGAGCTATTAAAGATGATTAATTAATATGGTTTGGACCCAAACAAAAAGCAATAGTGAAAACTCGTAAAGAAACAGATGAGTATGAGGTAAGTTACAAATAATTAAATTATAGACAATAGATTGGTATGAAGGAGTAAAATTTCTGAGTTTCCAATTTTGAATTATCCAATGGAAAGATATTCTGAAGAAAGTGCATTGGAGGTGGATGAGATGCTTTAGTTAGATGGGTAATGTTATGAAGTTAATGGAACATCTAGGAGACAATGCCCAGAAAGCTATTAAATGCCTTGTACTAAATATTGGAGAAAGACTAGAAGTGAAGGTACAAACGAAAACTCATCTACCTATAGACAATATATTCAGTCCAAAGAGTCTACCCCAACAAAAACATTCACAAGCCAAAAGATTTAGCAATTGGTGGACTAAAATTGACTATATATTTGAATATTAAGGTGGAGACATAGTCTTTTAAAAAATGTACACTGAAGGGTAAATAATTCTGGAGACCCATCTAAGGTCCTCAAGTAGATACTTTTTAAAATTCTAAGAGAGCTTGACTGAAAGGTATGTGTGGACAGCAACTTTAATATGAATGTCTTAGGCAATGATTTCTCATATTGTGAACCAGCTTATTCTCTGATGTTTCCACCCTGTTCTTCTTTAGAGGATGAATGGATATTTGTTTAACTGTATCAAGCTCACAAAAACATCATTTGGGTGATTATCATAATGGAAAGAAATGTACTGTGGCGTTTCCAGTTTTTAAATGGAGTCTTTTGAAAAGGAACTTTGGTCACTTAACTAAGACAATCTGGTTTAGGTTTCATATTTTTCTCAGCATGGTTTATGAATACCACTTACAACATGTTTGTATCCTATGTAATGTAGTATTGTAGAGGATAAAAGCAAATATGAAACCAGTTTGGCTATCAATTCCTGTCCTGTAACAGCTGTGTAACCTAAGGAACATAAATTTTGGGAGGATATCTAAAATGGAACTAGTCATGTTTTTCTCCCTGTTTTGTGAGGAAGGAGAAGTGTAGCATAGAGGTGGTACATATTGAAAACTTAGTAAGTAACTGGATTTCCTATAATCAATTATTTTATCCTATGCTATAGACCTATGTTTCTAATGATCTGTGAATTTCTCATTGGTAATTTCTCATTTTTCAGTTTCCATGGGTCAGAAACACAGGAACAGCTTTACTGGGTCTTCTGCTCATGGCTCACAAGGCTGAATTGAAGATGTCGGCCAACTTGAGATACTTAATGGAGCTCAAGCTCCTCTTCCAAATTCATGTGGTTGTTGACAGATTTCAGTTTCTCATAGCTATATAACTCATGGTGACTTGCTTCTTCAAAGATAACAGGAGAATCATTTTATTTTATTTTATGCATCTCTATAATCTAGACCTTTTTTATAAAGGCCTTATCTGAGTAGGTCCAGATCACCTGATCTCCTCTTACATTAACATTATTTAACTTTATTAGAGATCCTAATTGAATTTGCAAAATACATACAAATTTGTCATTTGTCATATAATATAATGTACTCATTAGAGTGATATTCCAACACATTGCCATGTTCTAAAGGCAGGTTAAACTACCAAGAAGGTAATTTAGTAATTCTTGTAACCAACTTAAGAGAAATAGGAAGAGTTTGGACAAAGAGAGAAACAGAAACACTAACTTCTAGGTTTCATATTCTCTCTCTTTCTTTCTCTCTCTCTTTTCTTCTCTCTCTCTCTATCTTTCTCTGTCTATCTATCTTTGTCTCTCCTCCCTGCTTCTGTATGTATGTCAACTTTAGGCTCTCAAACGATCTTATCTCTATAAAGCTAAAACTATGACCAGGAAAGCTTCTGATCTCATGTAAGCACAAATTTCAAACCTGAAATAAAAAAATTTTTTCTTCTTCTTCCAGTTTGGAAAAATTACCATAAGGACACCATGATTCACTCCATCATGGATCACATCCCCATCTCTTTGAAGGCATGTGGGGAACTGTGATTGATATCCTCATCAACACTGTTTAGGTAAGAGGAAGAGGAGAATTTTCCAAATGAAGGACAGGTAGCATGGACATGTCCATTATGGGAATTGTTATAAATTGAGGAACTATCTCCAAAGTTTATAAACTAGTGCCTGAGTCATAATTTTTTCCTGTTATGCTAAGGTGGAAATATTGGATGTTACATACTTGGAAAGATATAAAAGGGTCCTTATAGAAAAAAAATAGTGTGTTCACTGAATACTTTATCATTTATTTAAATTAGGCAGAAACAAAAATTTCCTTTGTTCTCCAGCAAATGGCCCTATGATACAAATATTGCTCATTTGTTCATATGTTTAAATTTACTATTGGCTCACTATGTCATCTTGAGCAAACCATGGTACTTTTTTCTTTTTTCTTTTGTGTCTTTGTGTGTGTGCACCCAGTGTGAGAGAAAGCAGAAAAGATAGGAAATTAGCTCCTTCTGACTTTATGAGTATCAGTTTTCTGAAATATCTTAGACAGAGTTACAAGAGCTTTATATTTCAGCTGGAACCTTCTAGTTGAACACATTAAAAACTAGCCTTTCTTCAATTTTTTAAATACTTTACACTATACTTAAAGATATATAGCAACACATCCAATAATTATAAAGTAGAGAGATTTAGTGATAAAAGTGCTTCCCTTAGGAATGGGAGCTAGTGAGGAATACTGGGGAGATCATTGTCAAAATAAAAACTTGAAAAGAAGTGAATTAAAATTTCACTAACAGGATCCTTAAGGTATAAAAAAATCTTTTGTCTTTTTTTTCACTCCAAATAAATAAACTCCTCTATGAATGTGTAAGGATAAAACGGATTCATGTTTCATTTAGCAAAATGCTAGAAAATGATTTAGAAAATGGAGCAGTACCAAATTTATTCTTCTCCTTTAAACATGAGCCAGAGGAACCTGGACATATAAAATTGAAATGTACAAGTGATGTCTCTCTTTTACTTTTACTTCACTCTATTTCTTCCTCCAACTGCTTTGTTCATACTCTTTATACATGTCAGTATTACCAATTCTATTGGCAGGCAGGAAAGTGTAAATACATTTCTTAGAATCGTAGTGCGGTTAGAATGGAATCCAAACCTTGGTTGACTCCTGAGCTGTGGCTAAATGTAGGGGATCTTCTCTGTCAGTACTCCTCCCTCACTTCTGATTTTGCCTCATGAATTATTATCACCACTTTGCTTTGCTTGAAGTTTTTGGCATGAAAGTTTCTGGCATCTCTCCATGCCAGTGATAACTGAATTTTCCATATGATTGATGTGGATTCACCCATTGGATTAGGACTTTGGTACCTGATGTTACCTCTTCCACAAAAGCTAATCCCATACACACTCCCTTGAATTGCTACAATTTTTACTTAAGAGTTCTTCCAAAATGATAATTTCTTGAAAGAAATTATTTCCTAACTACCTTATGAAAGAACACACCTGGATCATTCTTTATCTCTTTACTTCAGTCTATTTATCGTCACTGAACTCATCTTTTCCTAACTTTATACTCTATTTTATTTATTTGTTTATCTCTCCCCTAGAATATAAAACCCCTTGGAGGAAGACCTTTGTTCTGTTGCTTCTCAGTTTATGCATATAAAATTTGAGGGGCAAGGAGGGATTGGTTGTTTATGATAATGCTTCATCAAGGGGAGCTATTAGAACTCGAATATCCCTCAAGAATTCTGAAGGAGAGAGAAAACTTCATCCACGCCCAATGACTTAATTAACATGTTCCTTGTTTAAACGTCCCATGAGGACAGGAGACAAACAATCCAAATACAGTGTATCAGCCTAATCATAAAATCAAGTGTGCCAGTCTGACACACTTGATATATTTCCTGTCATTTTGAGTTATCCCAAATAATCATGACTGATTAAGGACACATTTAATAAATAGCTATAACATTAATATAGAAAATGTAGAACATAAATGATAGAAAAAGAGGAAATGTGGAGAAAGTAGTGTCAGGGCGCTGGACTGGCCAGGTCTCTGGCCCAGCCTAACTAGGTTCTGGACGCGGACTGCTAAGTTACCTTGCTCAGGTACAGTTTCTCTTAGGTGCCTGAGGGCTGTCTACTTTAGCTGGAGAGAGAGAGAGAGAGAGAGAGAGAGAGAGAGAGAGTCTTAGGGAGAATGAAGCAGTCTTCTTAGAAAGATAGATCTTAGTCTTTAGCAGAGCTTGGTAATCTTCAGCAGAGAGACGTGCTGGCGTTCTGCAGGCAGGAGAGGAGACAGTCAGACTAAGCGAGTCCGTGATAGATGCGCATGCTCCTTGACTGCCTTCTCCTCCAGCCTATCATAAGGTTGATCTCGTGCCTCTCAACACCACAGGTGTAGAGATTGCTAATTCACCACTGCTCTCATCTCACAAGCTCCCATGTTTGTTAGGAGAGCTAAATCCTTCTCCATGCCCTTTCCACCAAGGTGTTCCATTATTGAGCTATACAGGTATTTCTTATAACTATCACTCCTCCCAGCCATAGGCTATATGAGCTGCAACAAAGTAGGTTGAGATTTCAGGCAAACTTGTTTTTTCCTCAAATTTTTTAGGGTCTCTGACTGACCTAGGTACTTGAATATTTCCTAGAATATTCCTGGAATACTTACAATACTTTTTTTTTATCCTTTACATTTTCTGATGCCATTTAAATTGAGAAATAACGCATGTTTTTAGCAATAAGTAATTTTAAAATTTATCTATAGAAAAATTAATAATTTTCCCATTTATTTTATTTTTATACAATTTATATCCCAATATCATTCTATAATGTAAGCTGAAGTGCTTCCCTTTTATAGTTTTCCATCTTCTTAAACAATTCTATGTACATATATTTACAAAAACTGAATTTTACCTTGCACACTACACTATAATTTACTGCTTTACTGCTAATGATATATTATATTGACCTTTTCAATTGAGGGATTTAAAAATATCTATTAAAAGCTGAGTGTCATTTTGCATGGATACAATGTTATTTGAGACTATTCTCTTGTTGATGCATATTATAGTTGGTTCCAGATTTTTTCATCACAAAAAAGCTTTAGTAAGTACATTTTGCATATATATTTTATCTCTGTATAGCAAATTTTTCAAAGTGAGATTACTAGTCCAAAGGCTATGGGTGCTTCTAGTTTTAAAGGATAGTGATATTATTTTACAGAAAGATTATAAAATAAAATATTTATCTTGGTTTACATATAAAAATAATATCAGAATATTGTCTAGGGCGTCCTTCTGTTTTATTATGAATTCTGAAGGATTCAGAAATAATTTAAAATCTCAGAAAGTTTTCTGATAACAATAATCAGTGGCATTACATGGACATATACAAATTCACACAATTGGATGTTTTTCAAATGTTTATTGAATTGCCTGAAACCAAGTTTTATATTAAGACTATATTGAACTTTAAATTAAATGTGTTTGCATAAATCAGCATATTCAGCTCTCCTCCAAGGAAAATATTAAAGACCAAAAAAGAAAAATGAAAAATAAAACAAATAAATAGGTATTATTTCTTATTTGTAAGGGTTGTCAGAAACCCTTAAATTAGGCAGAAATCAAACAACAATGTACTTAAGTTATTCAGAGAATTCTCAGCCATATAACATCATGTGCAAAAATTCAGGCAAGTTCCTCCGCCCCACAAGACTGTTGTGCTATTCTCAGCATCTATCTTTGCTTCCTCCAGTAGCATAGCTAGGATTAAGTCACAGCATAACTGGGTCAGAACAAGGGATTATAAAAAAGGTGATTTAAAAAAAGGGTCTCTACCCCAAAGGAACTACAAAATCTAGTTTCAGAAGTCAGGGGATTAAATGCAGGACTAGACCCTGAGGATGCTTCATCAAAGTGGTCAGGACATAAGTCAAATAAGGAAGAATCTATTGATTTGGTATTACTTCCCTAAAATACAGGATTTAAAATCCTGTCAAAGGCCATAGGAGATAGGAACAAATGTGGTACAGCCATGTTAAGTGGTGTCAAAGTGCCAAGTTTTCTATGTCAGACAGTGGAAGGATGAAAAACACAGGGAAATGTTCATGCTTGAATTAATATACTGTGTACAGCTGGAAAACCACCAGATTACCGTGTTCTATAGAAATGCTCAGAGGATGCAATATTTACTAAGATGACAAGGTCAACCGTGGTAAGGAAGTCATGAGAATCAGTAGTATGTTCTGTGGTTGTTCTCTGTTCCTTGGGAATGATGGCAGGACAGTCCATTACCTAACGAGGCTCACTGGTAGCAGTAGGGAAGGTGAGTCCAGACACAGGATTCCTGTGGAGCAAGTAGGTAAGGCTTCACCATCCACAGTGTGTAGATGCTAGTATTATTATAAGAAGTGGCAATATCCAAAAGGAATTCAGGGTTTCTCATACACAGAAAATTGTGGAAATTCTTGACAAAACATGGTGTCCCAAGGGACACAATCAATGGGCAGCCTAAAAGAATGTTAAACAACTTGCTCCCTCAGAATAATTTAAGAATGGATTATTAGGAGGCTAAGGATAGTTGATAGTAGGGGAGAGATAAAGAATAGGGTTTTGGCTAAGGTCTGACTCACTCACAGAGGGTCTGTTGTAGACTTACTCTGTGATCATTTCTCTGGTACTTGAAAATATGGCACAGACAGGCATACTTAGTAGTTGGTGTAAACCCTACATTGGGTCTTGGGCCTGTGTGGTAATAGCTAAGTGGAAGCTAGCGTGGAATGCCAAGGGAAATGCTGTGAAATGGATCCACTCCTATCCTAGAGAGTATAGCAAAACAACATTGTATCAGGGGAAGAGACATGGTGATCAGTGACACGTGCAGAGATCAAAGGATGCATGAATGACATCACTATCCTAACTGTATTAAACTTACCAGTCTTGTCCTTATAGAATCCATGTGGATCATGAAGGATACCTCAAAGACAATTGCAAAATAATGAAATAGAATAGTGTTACATACATTGTTCAGATAAGATTTTCTTTGAAAAAGAGAGAGAGCTACATTTACATGCTGAAAAAGGGTATGTGTCAGGGAAAATTGACCCAGGTGAGCAGCATGACATTTTCCAGTAAAATTATGGGACACTAGAATAAGAAAGAAAAATTTGAGCTTTCAAGGAGAAATATCAAATCTCTTGTAAGGACAAAATGTCATATTGGCTTCAGATTTATTTTCAGCAACATTCAACATCAGCAGACAAGGAAAAATACATATAAACAGAAAAAAAGTATGTTCAGAAGAATACAAATATGTAAAGCTGCTCTTTAGTTAGAAAGGTCACAGTCATGCCACTTTGAACACGCAGTATTTAAAGAAGTTTTTGCATGAGCTTTTCTTGAGAAATTGTTACAGGGCAGACTTTAGATGACAAACAGATGACTGGCAAGAGTATGACAAAGGACTGGCAATTAAGCATTAAAAATATTTAACTACAGAATGAAAACAATAATGAGTGGATTAGAGGATAAAACAGTGTGTACGTGTTGACAAAGTAGAGAGGACATGTCTGGGAATATTTCTAGGAAGAAGGGCTAACTTGTAGATTCAACAGTTTTTAGCTTCTCATAATGCCTCATTTCAAATGACTGAAATTCAAAATATATTACATTAGTCTCACAAATCAAAAAATATATGTATAATCATCGTATAAAGGTACTTAATTAGAAAGAAACTCTTTCTGACTAATACATATTATGTTGGTAAGGAAGAGAGATCAGAGGAAGCAAGGAAAAGAAAATATAATATTTCTTATTATTGCAAATATTAAACTATAAAATTGTTTTCATAGTAGAGAACAAAAGGATTCATGTAAAATTATAAATCTAACCAGACTAGAACAATATTTCATAAATATAAAACTACACATACTAATCCCCTAATATATATCAAGAAGCAAAGAAACAGACTGAAATGAGGAAAAATTATTAAAAACCTTATGCAAAAAAATTAAATGAAACAAACTTCTAAAATAAAATGTTTGTTATGCTAATAGAATGTAAGTTGTCTCAAGTCATCTATGAAATGACAAACAATTTCAGATTGGAGGGTAATGAGACGGCAACTCCGGGCTGTACACCAGAGAACTAAGACAAAAGTGAAAACAGAATTCATCATCTTTGTATCAGACAAATTAGAAGTCAGGTCCAAAAGCAATAAATGGATTTTAGCTCTGCCCATGAAGGATTAATTGTGATGGCAATTGCTGTACACTGTTAACAACTAGAAAACTGGAAAAAAATGTGTGAAATAATGATTTTCAGAATGGCAGAAATGTGATGTGTGAGATGTTAAATGTAAGTTTAGCCTAAAGCTACCTCTGTATATACTTTAAGTTTGGCAAAAGTTTGTCCATAAGTAGTGAACTGTAACCCAACTTGATGTGTACAGAGGCTGTAACGTACTCTCCTAACAATTCACATAGTCTCAGTCAGCTACAGCCTGCCAAGTGTTCAAACCATGGTCAAATAAAGCAAATGATGAGCTATAACCAATCCAGTAACTTTGGTGTGTCACTTCCATTTTCAGTACATCACTTTCCTTTTTCTGTCCATAAATGTTGTCTGACTATGTGGCAGCCTTGGAGTGGTTTTGAACCAGCTTTGTGTTTGGGAACTTATTTATAAATCATCTTTTGCTCAGTTAAACTTCATTAAATTTAACTTGAAGTTTTTCTTTTAGCAGAGACTAGAAGCAAATGGCACGACCCCTAGTTTACTCACTGGAGGTAATTTCCTGATTATGGTACAGGACAGAACCTACACAAAGCTCAGCTAAATTAAAAACAAAAAGCAAAAAACAAGGTGGGAGGGGCAAGATGGCTGACTGGAGCCAGCCTCCAACAGAAGCTCCCATCGAGTGGGAAGGATAAAGTCTAGGGAGTACCCAATTAAGCTGAAGACTGGGAGCCAAGCCAAGAGAGAAGAGTGATAACTGCAGGTCACCTCTGCTGAGGCAAGCTGTGACTCCAAGAAAGCAAACTTCAGGTACAAAATTCATCCCAAAAGAAAAGTGTTGGTCCACACCCCCAAGAAAATAGTGTTTTTTGTTTTTTTGTTTTTCTTTTTCTCTTCATTTGCTCCTGTAGGTTTTCTACAGGTGAGCGGTGCACGGAGGACCTCTTGTCTCACCCCACAGGTGAAAGCTGTAGGAAGTGGGGTCTACTTCCCCAAAGGGACCCTGTTGTGACCCTAAGCACTCTCTTGCCAGGCAGAAAAATTGAACTAATATTTTCCCTGCCATTCTAAACTTCTGGTGCACCCTTCCTCCCTTGCCTGTAGAACCAGAAACCTAATTCCTGCAGAGACTGCTGGAAGAGGTTCATGAGCATCACCCTCTGCCCTGCCCAACCAAGTGCTCCACCCCCTGCCAGGTCAGAGCCTCACCTCCCACCCTGCTAGAGCCACGTGTCCCACGCCTTGACCCTGCACTTGCTCTGCCTTTGCACCGCACCCCTCTGCCCCCCACAGCCACAGATGTGAGCTTAGTGCACTCCTTGCCAAAGTCACCAGGTGCGAGACATTGACAGAACTGTGTGCAGCATCCCCCGCTCTGCTGCTTGATCCATGTGCCTGGTGCTCCCAGAGCTGCTTCTACAGCCAGAACTCCCTGGCTGTGGCAGTGGCCTGGGAGCTGTGCAGGGTCACTTCCCACAAAGATTCAGCAACAATAGAGTGATCCTGCTGGGGTCTAATCTTGGAGAGACATCTCCCTAACTCTGAGGACTGCCAGAGGAAACCAGAACTTGCTCTTTAGGGATACTAGCCCTGCAGAGCAGCTGGGGCAAAGGCATGGTGACTGAGGAAGAAAAGCATTTGCTGACTTGTTACCATGAGGATTAGACTGAGTTCAAGTGGAACACTTTCCAGTGGCTATTGAGTACCCAAGGCAGGTAGGCCTCAGCTCCCCCAGCTGTCTGGTAGCAGAGGGTAGTGGCCGGGCCATGGGGGCATTGACTTTCCTTTGACTCTGACAGGCACAAAGCCCTGGCACATCTGCTTATTGGAGGGAGAAGGACCTCAGTCCTGTGGGGTCACCAGTGACTGGGCATGAAAGAAGAGCAAAGTGGAGAAAGAGACACAGCCCCCTAGTCCAATTCTGCTACTGGGTGGGCCTTTCTGATTCCACACATCATTGGAGTAAGCTAAATTTGAGCAGCCAGTAGACCTCTGCCTTCTAGTTACTGGAGACCTTTCGAACTCTCCCACTTGAGAGTTTGTATGACTGGGTCAATTGGTTTGGAACTCCTAACCTGGGCCAATCACCCAAGAATGTTCTTGGGTGGTACCCTTGTTGTGTGGCAATGGGAAGTGTTGATTTTCCTCTTTCCATTGTTGTCCGTGGTGGGTGGGGTGTCATAGTTGCTTGTATTTACCCACAGCTAAGACTTCACCAGAGTCACTGATACACCAGGATCAGACAAGAACCAGCTGAAAACAAGACAGAGCCACCTAACCCCTCCACACCAAGCAGTATTCCTCAGCCTCAGGCTGTAACACTGTACCAGTCCTTTGCAAAGCTACAGGGGAAAAAGCTGTAGTCATCAGTCCTAGATCCTTGACAAAGGGGCTAGTTAACCACAACTCCAGGAACTCACAATCCAACTTCACCTTACCTGCCCATCTGGCCAACGATAAAAACAATCACAAGGTGGAATCAGTGGAAAAACTCTGGCAACATGAATAATCAGTATAGATCAACACCCACAAGGAACAATATGGCAGACACAGCACAAGAGCCCATTCATAAGCAAATGGCTGAGATGTCAGAAATCGAGTTCAGAATTTGGATAGCAAATGAGATCAACAGAATGAAGATAAAGATGGAATTAGAATTTCAAAGAGTAATTCAAAAGATGTCTCAAGAATTCAATGAATTCAAAGACAAAAGTCACCAAAGATTTTGACACATTGAGGCAAGAACTTGCAGCCCTAAAAGAGCTAAGAAATACAGTAGAATCCCTCAGTAACAGAATGCAGCAGGCAGAAGAAAGGATCTCTGACATTAAAGACAAAGATTTGAACACTCCCAAATGCTCAAAGAGGAAAAAGGGGGGAGAACAAAAACAGATCATTCTCTCAGAGAGCTCTGGGATAATTTGAGGAGATCTAATATTCACCTTATAGGAATTCCAGAAGGTGATGAGGTTGCTGCAAAGGATACAGATGCTTTACTTCATGAAATAATCAAAGAGAATTTTCCAGACATGCCAAGAGATTCTGAAATTCAGATAGCAGATGGTTTCAGAACACCAGCACAACTTAACCCAAATAAAAATTCTCATAGACACATTATAATTAGCTTCACCAAAGTTAATACGAAGGACAAAATTTTACAAGCAGTGAGATGTAAGAAAAACATAACCTACAAAAGGAAGAACATTAGAATGACTGTAGATCTCTCTGCTAAAACCTTTCAAGCTAGAAGAGGGTGGTCATTGACCTTTAATCTCCTTAAATAAAATAACTTTCAACCCAGGATCCTGTATCTAGCTAAACTGAGTTTCTTCTATGATGGAGAAATTAAATACTTTAATGATATGCAAATGTTGAAGAAATTTGCCATAACTAAACCAGCTCTCCAGGATACTATCAGACCTATCCTTCATAAGGAGCAGCACAATCCTCCACCATCAAAGTAAACTCACTCAGAAACTTTTGATCAAATTCCAACTTCCACAGTGGTGAAAGGATTAAAAATGTCCACTGGATTTTCAAAAAATTTTATACCCCAAATACTATCTAACTTATCAATACTCTCAATTAATGTGAACGGCTTAAATTGCCCTTTGAGGAGACATAGGTTGGCTGACTGGATACAAAAACTCAGGCCAGACATCTGCTACATTCAAGAATCTCACCTTAGCTTATAAGGTAAACATATACTCAGGGTGAAGGGATGGTCATCTATAATTCAGGCAAATGGAAATCAGAAAAAAAAGCAAGTGTTGCAATTTTATTTGCAGATATAATAGGCTTTAAATCAACAAAAGTAAGGAAAGATAATGATGGTCACTTCATATTTTTTAAGGGCAACACTCAACATGATGAGATTTCAATTATTAACATTTATGCACTCAACCAGAATGCTCCTCAATAAGACAGACTCTACCAGACATGAACAAGGTGATTTCCTCCAGCACCATAATAGTCAGAGATTTTAACACTGCTTTGGCAGTGTTGGATAGATCCTCCAATAGGAACCTAAGCAAAGAAATTTTAGACTTAAAGTTAACCATTCAACATTTGCATTTAATATACATCTACAGAACATTTCATCCTAACAAAACTTAATGCATATTCTTCTCATCAGTGCATGGATCATCTTCCAAAATTGATCACATCTTACGTCACAAGTCAACCTCAGCCAATTTAAAAGAATAGAAATCATTCCTTGTATTTTCTCGAACCATCATGGAATAAAAATTGAACTCAGTAACAACAGGAATCTGCATACTCATATAAAAACATGAAAACTAAAAAACCTCATGATGAATGATAGCTGAGTCAAGATGAGATCAAGAAGGAAATTACCAAATTTTTGGAACAAAATGATAATGAAGACATGAACTATCAGAACCTCTAGGATACTGCAAAGGCAGTCCTAAGAGGGAAATTTATAGCATTTCCTCAAAAGTACGGAAAGAGAAGAAATCAACAACTTAGTGGGACATCTCAAGCAACTGGAAAAGGAAGAACATTCCAACCCTAAACTCAGCAGAAGAAAAGTAAAAGCAGAACTAAATGAAATTGAAAGCAAAAGAATCATACAATAGATCAACCAATCAAAAAGTTGTTTTTTTTAAAAAGTCAATAAAACAGATAAACCTTTGACTAACCTAACCAGAAACAGAAGAGTAAAATCCCAAATTTCATCAATCAGAAATGATAAAGGTCAAATAACGACAGACTCCTCAGAAATTCAACAAATCCTTAATGAATATAACATAAAATTCTATTCTCAATAGTATGAAAATCTGAAGGAAATAGATCAATACTTGGAAACATGCCACCATCCTAGACTAGCCAGAAAGAAGTGGAAATGTTGAATAAGGCTATTACAAGTTCTGAAATAGCATCAACTGTAAGAAATATCCCCCAAGAGAAAAGCCCGGGACCAGATGGCTTCACTTCAGAATTCTATCAAACATTTAAAGAGGAACTAGTACCTATATTACTTAACCTTTTCCAAAACATAGAAAAAGAAGGAATTCTTCCCAACACATTCTATGAAGCAAATATCACCTGATACTCAAGCCAGGAAAAGACTCAACAAGAAAAGAAAATTATAGACCAAAATCTCTAACGAACATTAATGCAAAAATATTCAATAAGATCCTAGCAAACAGAATCCAACAACACATCAAATAAGTTATACATCAAGACCAGGTGGGTTTCATTCCAGGGTCCCAAGAATGGTTCGATATTCATGAATCCATAAATATAATACATCACATAAACAAATTAAAAAAAAAAAACCATATGATTCTCTCAATAGATGCAGAAAAAGCTTTTGATAATATCCAGCATCCTTTCTTGATCAGAACGCTTAAGAAAATAGGTGTAGAAGGAACATTTCTTAAACTGATAGAGGCCATCTACAGCAAACCCACAGCCGATATCATACTGAATGAAGTAAAATTGAAATCATTTCAACTCAGATCAGGAACTAGGCAAGGATGCCCACTATCTCCACTGTTTTTTAACATTGTAATGGAAGACTTAGTCACCAAAATCAGGCAAGAAAAGGCAATCAAGGGGATCCAAATAAGACCATAGGAGATCAAACTGTCACTCTTTGTAGATGATATGATTATATATCTGGAAAACCTCAGGGACCCAATACAAAACTCCCAGAAGTGAATAAGGAATAGAGCAACATCTCAGGGTACAAAATTGACACTCACAAATCTATAGTCTTTATATGTACCAACAATAGTCAAGGGGAAAAAACAACCAAAGACTCTATTTCCTTTACAATAGTGCCAAAGAAGAAGAAATATCTGGGAGTGTATCTAACTAAGGACGTGAAAGATCTCTATAAAGAGTACTATGAAACTTTGAGAAAAGAAATAGCTGAAGATGTTAACAAATGGAAAAATATACCATGCTCAGGGCTGGGAAGAAACAACATTGTTAAAATGTCTATACTACATAAAGTAGTTTACAGTTTTAATGCAATCACTATTAAAGCATCTCTGTTGTACTTTAAAGACCTGGAAAAATTAGTACTTTGTTTTATATGGAAACAGAAAATACCTTGAATAGCCAAGACATTACTCAACAAAACGTGAAGAATCACCCTTCTATACTTAAGACTATACTATAAATGAATAGTGATCAAAACAGCATGGTACTGGCACAAAAATAGAGAGGTAGATATATGGAACAGAACTGAAGACCAAGAGGTGAACCCAGACACTTATCATCATTTGATCTTTGATAAGCCTATCAAAAATATGAACTGGGGGAAAGATTCCCTATTCAATAAATGGTGCTGGGTGAATTGGCTGGCGACCTGTAGAAGACTGAAACTGGACCCACACCTTTGTCCTCTAACAAAAATTCACTCTCACTGGTTAAAGGATTTAAACTTAAGACATGAAACTATAAAAATTCATAGAGAGAGTGCAGGGAAAACACTTGAAAAAATTGACCTGGGAGAATATTTTATGAGGAGGACACCCCAGGCAATTGATGCAACATCAAAAATACATTATTGGGATGTGATCAAATTAAAAAGCTTCTGCACTGCCAAGATGTTATAGGCTTTCTACCTATACCAAGAACACACTAAGTAAGGAAATAGACAGCTCTCAGAATGGGAGAGGATTTTTGCAAGTTATATTTCTGACAAAGGTCTAATAACCAGAATCCACAGAGAACTCAAACTTATTAATAAGAAAAGAGCAAGTGATCCCATTTCATTGTGGGCAAGAGACATGAACAGAAGCTTCTCTGAAGAAGATAGGTGCATGTTCTACAGATACATGAAAACATGCTCATCATCTTTAATCATCAGAGAAATGCAAACCCAAACCACTATGAGATACAATCTTACTCCTGTAAGAGTTGCCCACATCACAAAATACCAAAACTACAGATGTTGGCATGGATGTGGAGCAAAGGGACCACTTCTGCACTGCTGGTGGGAATGTAAGCTAGTACGTTCATTTTAGTAGAAAGTTTGGAGAACACTCAGGGATTTAAATGTAGATCCGCCATTTGATCTTGCGATTCCTCTTCTAGGTGTATATCCAAAGGGTCAAAAATCACTGGGCAATAAAGATATTTATATCAGATTGTTCATTCCAGCTCAATTCATAATTGCCAAGTCATGGAAGAAGCCCAAGTGTCCATCGACTCATGAATGGAAATTATGGTATATGTATACCATGGAATACTATGAAGCATTAAAAACAATGGAGACTTTACCTCTTTGATGTTTACAGGGATGGAGCTGGAAAATATTCTTCTTAGTATAGTATCCCAGGAATGGAAAAAAAATTTCAATGTACTCAGTACTACTGTCAAACCAGTTTATAATTACTCACACTTGCATAAGAAAATGAAACACAACTATAGCCTAGGATGAAGAAGAGAAGAGGAGGGAGAGGGGAAGGGAGGGCGGTGGGTCAATAGAAGGAAGATTAGTAGAGGGACCACATGTATGGAGCATATTGCAAGTACAAGTTGTATCTATCAGGTGTAGAACACAAATATCTTAACACTGTAATTGGGTAAATGAGGTGAGGGATTTGTTGATTAGTAGGATGTAAGCACTCCAGTTTGTATAAATGATCAGCACGTTGAATCTCATAATGGCATAAATGAATTCATGATCTATGTACAAATGACATAATAAAAACAAAAACCAAAAACAGGGCGGTGCCTGTGGCTCAGAGGAGTAGGGTGCTGACCTCATATACTGGAGGTGGCAGGTTCAAACCTGGCCCTGGCCCCAAAGAGCAAAACAAACAAACAAAAAAAGAAAAACAAAAAAATAAAACAGAGATCAAAATCTTGGGAGGTGAAAGGGGCTAAAATTTGAAATTTTGAATGAAAATTGCAGAGGGAAAAAGGGAGGGAGTGAGAGAGGTTAGGAAGGTTAGGAAAGTGCACATGTCAGAGAACTGCAGAGGGGGTTCTCTCAAGTCTCTCGCTGAGTACTGAAATTGATACAGGATTCCACCACTCAGGCCTAGACAGGGAGCCCCCCATTCTCTAGGCCCAGGTGAGCTCAGCGGTCACACTCCCATTTCCAGGCATAAGCAGACTGCCTTGTCAGGACACACCCTCTGGGCTCTGATAAGGTCATGAACAAAGCAGCCTGTGATGGTTTTGTGGGTGGTTCCACCTTGGGCAGGAGCACACACACTAAACCCTTCTCAGGGACAAAGACTGTAAAGGACCAACTGCCAGCCATGTGTAATCCTCTAGACCTAATACCCCTAGATAAAAGAGCCCACATGGAGACTCCTAAGGGAGTCTTTCAGTTCTTTCCCCTTTCACAAGATGCTTTTTACTTCTTCTGTATCCCTTTCTAATTTCTAATAAAAGTCCTGTCTTACAACTGATCTGTAATCTGTGGGTTCATTCTTCGAATCCCTGAGACCAAGGACGAACTGAAGAGCGAAATTCTGGTATTGTATTTGGGGGCTTGTCTGGGATTGGAGATCTGTGGTAAGGAATGGAACCCCTTTCCTCTATCCTGCTTTTCTCTATACCTATAATAATGGAGACTAATAATTTTGATGCTTGTCGTTCAATAAATGTGCATAGTGTGACTGTTGACCTCCAGGTCACAGGCGAGAGGCTGTTGGGGAACAAACTTTCTAATTCCCCTTGGCTCCAAAAGAAAGGAGTGCTAGGGAATGTTAGAAGGCTTGAGAGAAGAACAAATAGAAGTAGCTCCCAGAGATCCTGGGGTACCTAGCAATGGTTTCCACCCCACAGCACGGGAGGACCTTCAGAAAATTGTGCTCTCCCAGCTCTAAGTATCTTCTCTCCTCTTCTATTGTCCCAAACTTTTCCTATTTATCTCTTTAGACCTCTTCTGCTTCTCTTTCCTTGCAGTTTACATGCTTGGTTTGAACATTTGTAAAGGATTACTTTATATACTAGTTAAGTTTGTACGGGCTCATTTTGGTATTTTTCAGATGTTAGAAGTGTGCTTCAGATGTTGTAGGTGTGACATAAGGTTGTTTTTCCTGCCTTTCACTGCAGAATTAAATTCAATTGGCTCTCCATATATTTAAGAAAAAGCTGAATTATGTTAACAGTTAGAGGCCAAGAAGCTGGCTCCAAACAAAGAGCAAAATAATGACTTCTCTAGGTGACTAGAAGCTTACGCACAGAAGGCTGTGGGCAACTCCCCAAGGCAAGACCAGCTCTAAACCCTTGGCTTTTGTCCAGTCTCTTGAAAATGGAGAAAGACGGGAAAAATGACCCCAGCTATTTGAATTTTTCCTGGTCTATTGGACTAAATGGAAGAGTTCAAAGGCATTCTGGATTTCTCTAAGACTTCGCCTAGCTGTAGCTGCTTATAATGCAAATTTTAAGTGTCTCTCAACCCTGAGTTTAATTATTGTTGCCTTTCCAACTTTTTGGTAAAGAGGGGGAGGTTGGAAAGCACAGTATTTAAGACCTGCTTGTGATAAAAAGCCTATTTTCCTTTGTTACTGGAAATTTAGAAGAACTTGTAGAAAGAGTGAAAGGTTAAATATGCAAACACTGCACAGCTGTTTTCTCCAGGGAAGGGCTCATTCTCACTTTGACTGATACCTGGAGCAGGTGAAGAAAGGGGCAGAACTTGCATCAGGTGGGACCAGGCTCCCTGGTACCTGATTTCTTGGGCTGTGTTGCTGGCAAGTAATAAGCACAGGAGAACCAGCGGGTAGTAAGCCCTACACTGGTAAGAGTGGCTAATTCCAGACAAGCACAGGGGCTGAGGAGGCCACTCTCATCAGGAATTCTTCTCCAAGCATTGGAAGGATGCTTCCTTTTGTTTGGCCAGAAGGCTTCTTGGGTTGGTCAGAGGACGCTTTGACAACCCAGGAATACAGGGTGGGATTAAGATGCTGGACATTTATTCTTTCCTACAGATGGGTAATATTCTCTCTCTGAGAACACCCAGGTAACAAGTTCTCTTGCCAAGAGAACTGTCATTAGGTGGGACGAGGCCCCCAGATACCTGATATTTGGGCCTGTGCTGCTGGAACACTCTGCTGGGCTGCATTCTGAAGCACAGGGACATGTTTGATCCCCAGATGCTGAAAAGAGAATGTATGGTTTTCTTCTGCACCCCAGGCCTGGCCTCAGTATCAACTCTCCACTGCTGACCAATGGCCCCCAGAAGATACTCTAAATTATGACACCATTTTTCAGTTAGATATACATATATTTGTGAACAAGAAGAAAAGTGGTCTGAGGTGCCATATGTGCAAGCTTTCTTCTTCTTCAAGGACAACCCCCTACTGTGTAAGACCTGTCAGACAGATTCAGCTCTCCTGGCTGTTGTGACTTCTCCAAATGGTCAGGGATTCCTGAGGGAGACACTGTCACCACTTAGTTCAAACCCATCATCTACTTCTCCCACACCTTCCTCCATGTGTTCAGAAAACCCCAGGAGGGAGACTGTCCCAAGAGTTTTTTCTGGTCCTACTGGGACCCCCAGAAGGCAACCATATCCTTCTTTGTGTCCCTTAGTGGAGACTGAAGGTGGTGAAAGGGGAAGTGCGTGAGTATACACTCCATTTTCTCTGGCAGATTTGAAGCAAATTAAGGTTCATTTGGCAAAATTTGCTGATGACCTCGATAAGTACACAGATGTTCTCCAGGGGTTAGGACAAAGCTTTGATCTCTCTTGGAGCGATATAATGCTATTACTAGATCAAACTTTAACTTTTAATGAGAAAAATGAAGTCTTGGAGGAAGCTAGAAAGTGGGGTGATTTGTGGTTCATGTCCAATACTGATAGCAGTATATCTCCTGAGGAAAGGGACAGATACCCGACAGAAAGACAGGCAATTCCCTTTGAGGATTCTGAATGGAACCCTGAGAAACAAGGTGACTGGTGGCGTAAATATTTTCTAACATATATCCTAAAAGGTTTATGTCAATCCAAGAAAAAAACCTATGAACTATTTTTAGTTTTCTACCCTTTACCAGGAACAAAATGAGAGTCCCTCAGTCTTTCTTGAGTGGCTTAGGGAGGCAATGAGACAAAGCACACTAAGTTGACATCCAATTTCTTAGAGGGCCAAATTATTTAAAAAAAATAAATTTATCACTCAGGTGGCCCTGGACTTTCAAATAAAACTCCATAAATTGTCTCTAGGCCCAGATCACAACTTGGAGACTCTTCTTTAAATGGCCTCTGTGTTCTTTTATAATAGAGATCAGGAGGAAGAGAAGTAAAAAGAGAGAAAGGATAAAAAAAGAATGACAGCTCTAGTAATGACACTCCAACAAATAGGCACCATTCAGGGGCAGAAGGAAGCCAGAGGAGCTAAGAACAAGTGCTTCCAATGTGGTCAGATTGGCCACTTCAGGAAAGACTGCTTCTGGCAGAACCTCCTGTTGGGCAAGTCACCGGGACCCTGTCCAGAGTGTAAGGATGATCACTGGAGGGTAGCCTGTCTCCAGAGGCGAAGGCCCCCTGGGACAGTGATCCCATCAGCGCCCAAACTGGTGTGAGGGTGCCCAGGGCACCAGGGATGATTCTCATGGTTCCAGCTTGTGCTATCACCCCTCAAGAGCCCTGGGTTTGCCTCATAGTGGAGGGCCAGGAAACAGAATTTGTTCTTGACACTGGAGCAACTTTTCTGTACTCCTCTGTAACCCTAGCCTTTTATCCCCCAAATCTGTAACTATACAGGGGGTATCTGGAAAGCCGGTTACCAAATTTTTCTCTCAGACTTTAAGCTGCAATTGGGGTGCCTGGCTGTTCTCTCATGCTTTCATAATCATTTCTGAAAGTCTTGCTCCCCTTTTGGGAAGGGACATACTAACTAAAGTGGGAACAGACATTTATATGAATATGGGACAGGAACCTATTCTATGCCTTCTTTTATTAGACACAGAAATTAGCCCAGAAGTGTGGTATACTGAGGGACAAGTGGGAAGAGCAAAATAAAATTCCCAATACCTTTTTGTTTTTGAAGATCCCCCCTGATTCTATCATCCAGCTCACATGGACAGTGTTACTCCAGGGATTTAGGGACAGTTCTCACTTGTTTGTACGAGCCCTAGCCAAAGACTTGAGCTATTTTTCATATCCTACAGCGACTCTTATTCAGTATGTAGACAACATCCTTTTGGGAATGCCAGATGCAGAAGAATGCCACAAAGATACCCAAGCTCTATTGAACTTTCTAGCTGATTGTGGGTACAAAGTTTCCAAGGCTAAAGCCCAATTATGTGAGTCTGAAGTTCACTATTTGGGTCTCCAGCTTTCACAGGGGAAGAGAGCCTTGGTTGGGCAAAGAAAGAATAGAATCAATTTTGGCTCATCCTAAACCTCGAACTCTCGAACAGCTTTAAGGCTTCTTAGGAATTACAGGCTTTTACAGACTCTGGAAAGCTGCCATAACACAATAAAGGTGAAGGCCAGCACTCTCACCAGCTGACAGGGGATCCTGAGGCCTCTCTAGTCTGCTGAGGGCACACCACTGGCCCATCTTGCCCGTTGTTCCAGGGAGGTGGAGTACAAGTGCACCTGTTAGAAGTCTAACGTGCATGAGTCTGGGGCTCACAAGATGCTTCCCTCTGATTCACCTTCTCTAACCCCAACTTGGGAAGGTCTTTCTTTTATCTTATCTTCTACGGCTGTTAAGTTATGGGAATAGATTCCTGGATACATTATTCATGAGTAAAATCCTGGACCCCATCACCTTCTATGGAAGCAGACTGAGAAGAGAATCGACTACAGTCCACCTACACTTGTGAGCCTAAAGAAGATTTGAAATTATTCAGAAGACCCAAAGAAAAGTGTTAACACAGTTTTCTCTTAAAATCAACCCCCCATCACTGTTCTAACCTTGACTTTTAAAGTACTAATCAGATTTATGTCTTTCAGAGATAATATCACCAAACCACAAATAGTGAAAAGGGTTCCAGTCCAGAGCTGACTCTATTGTGTACCCCTGGATCACTGCTCACCTGAAGAGACCCTAACTGTCACTTTCTATTGATACAGGGTTCCCTCATTTGAGCCTGGACAAAGAACCCCAGTTTTCTGGGCCTGGGCAATTTCATGAAGAGAATACATTAACATTTTACCCCAAGCTAGAAGAATCAACCTAAATTTCCACTTACAGTGAATCCTGGATCAACATCCTCTGAGGAACCTCTAACTGCTTCCTCATATCACCATCCATCTTCAGCAGGAAGGAATTCGGAGTGATCAGTGCACCTCTTCCTGCTATTCGGAGAGGGAGGATTGATACAGGATTCCACCACTCAGGCCTAGACAGGGAGCCCCCCCATTCTCTAGGCCCAGGTGAGCTCAGAGGTCAGACCCCCATTTCCAGGCACAAGCAGACTGCCTTGTCAGGACACACCCTCTGGGCTCTGATAAGATCATGAACAAAGCAGCCTGAGAATTTTTGGGGGTGGTTCCACCTTGGGCAGTAATCTTTTCAGGGACAAAAACTGTAAAGGACCAACTGCCAGCCATGTGTAATCCTCTAGACCTAATACTCCTAGATAAAAGAGCCCATGTGGAGACTCCCAAGGGAGTTCTTCAGTTCTTTCCCCCTTCCACAAGCTCTGGTGCTTTTTACTTCTTCTGTATCCCTTTCTAATTTCTAATAAAGTCCTATCTTACAGCTGATCTGTAATCCATGGGTTCATTCTTCGAATCCCTGAGACCAAGGACCTACTGAAGGTATCCGGTATTCCAGTATCAATATGTGTGTGCAAAACACTCCAATGCAGAAGAGAAAACAACTAAAAAGAATAAACAATAACAATTTGCAGAGCTTATATAAGCCCAGGAATAATGTCTGTTTCTCTATTCAGAGTGGTAGAAACCTTATAATGCATGAGGTATTGGGTAGAATCTTCCCTAGGCTGCTCTGAATCTGCCATAATGAAGCCTAAAATCCTGTCTCAAATGATCAGTTGTATCCACACATAATTTAACTGTATCCAGTATAAAACTAACACCCTTTAAAGGATTGCATCAAAATCTAGGCCCAGAAAATATCAAATTTACATCAGTAATCATAAACGTTAACAGGCATGCAAAAAAATACAATCTATAACCAGAAAAAAAGTCATATAATAAAAAATGAGTCCCAAATCACAGCTATGGTAGAATTTCTAGACAAGGATTTGAAAATAGTTTATTATAATATATAAATATATTTATTCAAGAATTTAAGGAAAATATAAACGCAATGAGAAAAATGGAAGATAAAAAATACAACAAAATGGAAGTACAAGAGATAAATATTACAATATAGTATATGAAATAAATATACTCTGGATAAAATAACATCAACTTTGATATTTAAGAATAAAAGATGATAAAGTTCATGGTAAAACAGTAGAAATAATCCAAAATGAAACTCTGAGGAAGAAAACAAACAGAAACAAATTCTAACTTGGCTTTTCATGTGTTCAATTATTTTTGTTTGTGAGTTCAGTATCTGACCTTCACCTATGTAAATTATTTGGGCTTAAATTGGAGGATTCTTCTTGTAGAGGTGATTTTCATCTATTTCTGCTGATATCCAAGATTTACCTCTCACTTGGGACAACTTCAGCCACCCTTAAAGTCTTGGCTTAAATTAAGTTACAGTTAAAGCAATAACAACACTTTGATGCTAGTTTAAAATACCTTTTTTCTGTTAGAATGCTATGGTGCTATTTTTTTTTAATGCAACCACAGGGAAGCCTGCATGTTCCCCTCTGTTCAAATTTCATGAATATCAACTCTGTAACCAGTTCATGAGTTTTATTTTATTCTATCCACAATCTAGATTTCTATGGTGGGAAAATTATTCTGAGTGCCTAATATACTCTACAAGAGAAATAAAGGTCTATTTTTGTATATATTTATTTATTATTATTATTTTTTGAGACAAGGTCTCACTATGTTACCCACGGTAGAGTACTGTGGTATCACAGCTCACCACAACCTCAAACTCTTGGGCTTAAGATATTTTCCTGCCTCAGCCTCCCAAGTAACCGGGAGTACAGGTGCCTGCCACAACGCCTGGCTATTTTTTTTTTTTTTTCTTTTTTTTTGGTTGCAGTTGTCATTGTTGTTTAGCTGATCTGGGCTGGATGCATACCCGCAAGCCTTGGTGTATGTGGCTGGCACCATAACCCACTGTGCTACTAGTTCTGAGCCAATAAATGTCTGTTTTTCTTTTTAAAATAAGTCATAATTATAGATGATACATGCTATTAAAAAATTTTTACCAAAATAATCCCATTACGGGTGATTTTCATATACTTATTTTTTTCCTATTTTGTTTTCCCAATATATCAAAAAAAAAAAAAAAAAGAAAGAAAGAAAAGAAAAGATCATGTAATAAGCCTGAAGTTGGTTTGGTTCTCTGCTTCTTTACTTATAACTACACCATCAGTAACTATGAAATATTTATTACTTAAAACCAGTCCTTTAAGAATGTTAGTCTTTTGAGTGTAGTTGTTTCCTCTCACCTATATCTTCAAAAGTTATTCTAGCTGCTGAGATTTCCCCTTATTGAAGAGAGTCAATGAGCCATCTCTAACTGGCCTGTTTTATTTCTTTCCCATTTCTCTCAGTGGGGACTCTCAACCTTCTGGATGAAAGATTATGAATATTAATTCATCCTATCCACCTATGCAACAAACCACTGGATCACATCCATAGTCATAGAAACCTGTTTTGAGGCCTCTTCATGTCCACTGTAATTTTAAAAATTACCATATTTTACAGACTAAAATAGTTTGAAGCACTAAGAGTAGATAGAGGTTTCATGCTGTATCCCATGGTTTCTTATTGCTCTGGTCTACATTTCATTTGGTACTTTATAAACAATGATTCACTGCATTAATGGGTACCTCTCCCTTTTATTATTATTATTATTGTTTGCTTGGCTTGTTTATTCTTTGAATGTTTTTAACAGGAAAGTGACTATATCATTTTACAGGACTAAAAGACAATTAACTCTTCTCTTTTTTTTTTTTTTAAATTTCAGGTTAATGTGAAGGTATAAACAACCAAACCATGATATTTAAATGTGTTAGGTAGAGTTCGTCTTGTAGTTATGTCCTGCATCTAAAAGATGTGCCATACACCCCTACATTGTGCCTATTCAGTGGGAGCACTCCAAAACACCCTTCCCTCTCCCTCATCCATCATTCCCCCTTTTTTCAACTTGAATTGAAATGAGTCTTTCTCCTATGTAGGTGTGAATTATATTATCTGCTGGCTTCATATTAGTATTGAGTACATTGGATATTTGCTTATCCATTCTTATGCTACTTTACTGAGAAGAATGTGTTTCAGCTCCACCCAGGGTAATACAAAAGATGTGAAGTCACCATCTTTTTTATGGCTGAACAGTATTCCATGGTATGCATATACCACAGTTTGTAAATCTATTCCTGAATTGATGGGCATTTAGGTTGTTACTACACATTGACAATTATAAATTGAGCTATGATAAACAATCTAGTGCATATGTCATATGATAAAATAATTTTTTTCTTTTGGGTAGATGCCTGGTGGTGGGATTGCAGAGTCAAATGGAAGGTCTAATCTGAGTTCTTTGAGGATTCTGTGTACCTCTTTCCAAAGAGTATATATTAGTTTACAGTCCCAACACCTCAGGTTTTAATGAGCTACTTTACTTATCTAGATGCCTAGAATATTTGCATTCAGGAATATTTTGACAAGAACTTAAATTATTAGAGGTTTAAAGTTTTATTTCTATAATCAATTAGTTCTGTGTAACATATTTTATCTCTCAGTCTTTGATACTTATTCCAGAAGAAGAGAATCACATAAGAAATGCATTAATATCATGGTTGGTGTGATATTCAGGGACAGGATGATAATCTGAAAATGTTTGAGGCTTAGAGATGAGTGGAGGATCAGGGCTGGGGTTAAAGGTGAGGTAACAGTGTGAGAGGATGTATTCTATAATTTGAACCAGGCATTTTGACTTAGCTGAGTTAAAAAATAGTCATTTCAAAATTTTCTAGTGACTTAAAGATGGCTGAGTAGGACAAAGCTACCTAACCCATATAGGGCTTTGCATCCCTTGAGTCCTATTCTATCCAGATCATAAAACTCTGAGGCAAACAGATTTGCGAACAGCAGAGTCCTGGTCCTGGGACTAAGAGGCATGCTGTCTAACTTCTCAACCCTTTGAACTTGAACCACCCCTACTAATCATGACTGATTTGGTACTCTAAAGGGGCCATTAGAGCTATTCTGATTAATTCTGTGTGGCAGTAGTTCCAATTCCCTGTGACTTTCCATCTGGGTAAATAGCTGTCATCATTAGGTAATGGCTTCTTCACTAGGCTATCAAATTACTAAGCAGTTACTATAATCTAGTGCTGATTAAACATGATTTTGATTTAATAGTTAGTTATGATTTTTCCATTTCTATTTCTAGATTATAACAATTTGCAGTGTCCTCTTTTTGTCTTCTTTTTTCTCTTCCGATATTTGTGTATTATGTCATAATTTTATTATATCATTTTTTAGAATAAAATAATAAAACATTTAATGACCACTACAGTTTAACTGTCATGATTTTCTTTCACAGTCAAAATATAGTCTTTGATTTCTTCTCTTCTTCTTTTTCTATGGGGGTATGGAGGCATGGGAGCAATAAGAAATGAAGTTTTATACTAAATCTCAGGAAGAACCTGGATGAGTTTATTTGATTAGAAACTCCAGTGCCACCTGTAGCACTCACTGGGACAGGAGGAGAGCTATCAGGCATGCTTAAGAGCTATCAGGATGCTTAAGCCCAGTTTTGAAAATTTTCTAGATCCTTCTACACCAAGAGTTATTAAAGTTATTGGTTATGTAAGTTTTCTACAATGGTGATTACTGACTTGTTGAAGAAATCACCATGTAATCCAATGCTCAAGCTAAGATGAGTTTATTGCTTACTACAGAAAGAGGATGCTACCTTTACAGAATTCTAGTAGCATCTCCAAAAAGGAAGTTTCAAGGCAGAATATTTACAACTTTTGAGTAGTCCAGTTCAAGGCATGTCTTTCTATGTAATATACTGATTGGGACTGAGAAAATTTCATGGATTAAAAATGTAAAATTGTGGACAAAGTACAGTGAGGTTTTGGAAGGAGTCCTTAAAGAGTAACCAGTCATTTACTGAACCTAACTGAGATATCTGTTGGTTAATGGGTTATTTTATCCTAAGGAGGGCCAATTGAATTGTCTGTAGTTCAAATCATTTTCAGGGAAGTTCTTTACAACTTGATGTTCCTGTAGAAAAATTTTCTGAGGTGGGAAAATAAGATTAAAGCAGATAATGAGTTTTGGTGGCTATAAATGGATTTTGTTACCAAAACATTGAAAGAAAATAAAACCATAAAAATTGGGAATAGACAGAAAGGGGGAAAGAAAGGCTAATTTTAAAAATACTGATGGTAGTATTGATAGCATAATCCATATAAATTGTCCTATGGAAAATAGTTGAGATGAATGTATCAGTGAAAGCTTTAAAGTTTTTCCTTTTGTCATATTTGTTAACTCATACCCTAGGCCAACTGTAATATTTGACTCTAATATCACTGCTACTCTTCGCTTTGTACACAAAGTAATACTTCTTAAATATTAAAACCTTTGTGATAGAAATCATTGGGTATACTAAAACATCAAAATCATCCAAAATAAAAATTGAGTCAGTATGATCCATGGGCTGATGAGAAGAATGTGTATTCGGTTTTATTGGGATGAAATGTTCTGTAGATGTCTGTCAAGTCCAACTGTTGGATGGTTAAATTTAAATCTATGATTTTGTTTAGCTTCCTTTTGGAGGATCTGTCCAACACTGTTAGAGGGGTGTTAAAGTCTCCAACCACTACGGTTGTGGAGGAGATTAAGTTGCTCATGTCTGTTAGAGTTTCTCTTATAAATTGAGGCGTGTTCTGATTGGG
>CAUYRH010042862.1:0-76519 GCA_963574655.1 Perodicticus potto | reverse complement strand
TTTTTTTTTATGCAATCTGACGTGGTTACATCAAACCAATCAACATAGCTTTTGCCTCATTTACTTGATTATTGTGTTAAGACGTTTATGTTCTACACTTGACAGATTTGACTTGTACCCTTGCAATATGCTCCAAAGGTGTGGTCCCACCTTTTACCCTCCCTCTATCAAACCTCCCATCCCTTCCCACTCCATTTCTCTCCTTTATCCTTGGTTATAGTTGGTGTTCTATCTTTCATAACAAAGTGTGAGTAAATATAAGTAGGTTTTATAGACGTACTGGGTACATTGGATACTTTTTCCTCCATTCTTGAGATATTTTACTCAGGAGAATATATTCCAGGTCTCTCCATGTAAACATAAAAGAGGTAAAGGCTCTATCTTTTTTAAGGCTGCATAGTATTCCATAGTATGTATGTATGTATGTATGTATGTATATATACATATATATATGTATATATATATATATATATATATATATATGTATATATACCACAATTTATTAATCCATTCATGGGTTGATGGGCACTTGGGCTTCTTCCATGACTTGTCTATTACTAATTGAGCTTCAGTGAACAATCTGGTGCAATTATCTTTTTTTGCAAAGTGATTTTTGGTCTTTTGGATATACTCCTAGTAGAGGAATTGCAGGATCCAACAGCAGGTCAATTTTTAGATCCCTGAGTTTTCTCCAAACTTCTTTACAAAAGGAATGTATTAGTTTGCATTCCCACCAACAGTAGAGAAGTGTTCCCTTTTCTCCACATCCACACCAACATCTGTAGTTTTGGGATTTTGTTATGTGGGCTACTCTAACTGGAGTTAGATGGTATCTCAAAGCGGTTTTGATTTGCGTTTCTCTGATGATTAAAGATGAGAGCATTTTTTCAAGTGTCTGTAGACCATGCACCTGTCTTCTTCAGAGAAGGTTCTGTTCAGGTCTCTTGCCCATAGTGAAATGGGATCACTTGTTCTTTTCTTATTAGTAAGCTTGAGTTCTCTGTGGATTCTGGTTATCAGACCTTTGTCAGAACTGTAACCTGCAAATATCCTCTCCTGTTCTGCGGGCAGTCTACTTGCTTTACTTTCAGTATTACAGTTTTGAGATGCATTTATATTATTGCATGTATGAATAGTTTGTTTCTCTTTATTGCTGAATTGTATTTCATTTGCTATGCCACAATTTGTTTATCCATTTGTCTATTTATAGATATTTAGTTTTGTTCCCCCCCACCCAAGTACTCTTGAACAGACCAGTATCAAGAACTAAAATTTAGGTTGTTTTCAATTTTGGGCTGGTATGAATAAAGCTTCAGTGAATTTTTGAGTACCAGTCTTTGTAAGGACATATGTAGTGGTAAAATTTCTGGATTGTGCATATATTTAACATTTATGAACATAGTATATGTATACATTTACACATACTAGTGTATATATTTTTCCTTATATGTGTGTGTATGCACACAAAAATATAAAACTGCCAAATTATCATCAAAAGTGGCTCTACCAGTTTGTATTCTCAACTAATATGTATGAGAGTTCCACCTGCTCCACATTATTGCTCATACTGGGTATTGTCAGTTTCTAATGTTAGGTATGCTAATGTTAAGTATGTGAATAGATAGTCATATCTCATTGATTTCAATTTTAATTTCCATGAATATTAATATGGTTGAGGATCTTTTTATTTAGCCATTTATATACATTCTGAATTTCTATTCCAATTTTTCCTTCATGTAAAAATTTGGGCTGTTTGCATTTCTCTTGAATTATCAGAATTCTTTAAAATTTCTCAGTAAAAGTCCTTTGTCAGATATTGCAAATATTTTCCATTTCAACCTATGAACTGCCTTATATTTTATTAATTATGCTTTATAATAAGCAGAGGTGTTTAATTTTAATTTTGATGAGGTCCAATTTATTTATGAACTATTTATTTTGTCTTTCCTAAACAGCTTTGTTTATCCCAATGTTGTGAAGATTTTCACTTATTTTTTCTTCTAGTATTTTTATAGCTTTACTATTAGTACTTATATTTGGTTCTGTTGTTCAGTTTGATTAGTTTTTATGCATAAAGTGAGAATAAAGGTTCATTTTTTTAATCAACATAGATATTCAGTTGTTCTAGCACTATTTGTTAAAAAAGATTATCCTTTCCACTTTGAATTATCTTGGCACCTTTGTAGAAACTCACCTTACTGTTTCTGGACTCCTTACTTTATTCTATTGATCTATATGTCTAGGTTTATACCAATTCTTCACTTTGTTGATTACTGTACTTTTTTTAGTTAGTTTTGAAATTAGATAATGAGTTCTCCAACTTTATACTTATTTTTCAAAATTATTTTAGCTATTATAAATACTTTGCATTTCCATATAAATTTTATTTTTTTATTTTTATTTTTTAATTGAGTCATAGCTGTGTACAATAATTCAGTCATGGGGTACATTGTGCGGGCTTCACATACAATCGGAGATATTTTTATCAACCTGATTGATATAACATTCATGATATTTGTGAGATCACACTTGTGGTGCATATTTGAAGGGTCAGGAGAAAACATCCATATAAATTTTAGAATCAGCTAGTCAATTTCTACCAAAAAAGCCTCTTGGAATTCTGATTGAGATTGCATTGAATGTCTAGATTAGTGCTTCTCAACCTGTGGGTCATGACCCACAGGAACTGTATTAAAGGGCCATGGCATTAGGAAGGTGGAGAACCACTGGTCTAGATCAGTTTGAGGATAATTGATATCATAATATAAATTTTCTGATCAAAGAACGTAAGATATTTATTCATATCTTTTTTAAATTTTCTGAGCAATATTTTATATTTTTCAGTGTACTTGTTTAGTATGTATTTTGTTAAATCTATCTCTAAATATTTTTTAATGCTATTATAAATGGTATTTTTTTTTTGAGACAGAGCCTCAAGCTGTCACTCTCGATAGAGTGCTGTGGCATCACAGCTCACAGCAACCTCCAATTCCTGGGCTCAAGCGAGTCTTCTGCCTCCGCCTCCCAAGGAGCTGGGACTACAGGTGCCTGCCACAACGCCCGGCCATTTTTTGGTTGCAGCCATCATTGTCATTGTTTGGTGGGCCCAGGCTGGATTCGAACCCTCCAGCTCAGGTGTACATGGCTGGCGCCTTAGCCCATTGAGCCACAGGCACCGAGCCTATAAATGGTATTTTAAAATTTTTATTTTTTATAATGACCTTATATCCTGTGACAGTCTTATTTTGCCTATTCATTTTAGTAGTTTTGAAACTGCTCTTACAAATTAACAATGGGGTGCAAGGTAAGGGCCTCTCCCCAAATAAGGCACAGGCCCATCTAAAAATACTGATAGTAATTAGCGTCTGTGCCCTTCTTTGCTAGTCTATAGTCATACAGCTGGTGATTATAAAGATTCTTAATTTTCTCCCTGATAACATCACCTTTTAAAAATCTACAGGTAGTTTCTGAGATATCAACTATGTTGGGCAACAGCAGTTTATTGTAGATTCTTTAGGATTTCTATGTAGACAATTTTGTTCTCTGCAAGTAAGCATAGGTTTTACTTCTTCCTTTCAAGTCTCTGAGTCATCTATCTACCTGTCTATACATTCATCCATTTATCCATCCATCCATTGTTGTATCTACCTATCTTCCTATCTACTTATTCTTTGCTTGCTTTACTGGGCTGGGTAGACTCTTCGGCACATTGTTGAGTAGAAGTGCTGAGGTGGACATTCATATCCTATACAGATTTGTAGAGAAAAAGCATTGAACCTAGCCAATAGATATGATTCTAGATGTATTTTCCAGTATTCTAATCGAATATTAGATATACTTTATAATAGATGTCCTTTGTTATGTTTAGGAGATAGTTGTATAGCCTTAATCTGCTGAAGATTTGTTTGTTTATCTATTTCATGAATAAGTGTTGAATTTTATCAAATGCTTTTTCTACATCAGTTGAGATGAAGATATGCTTTTGTATCTATCCTATTAGTATGGTGAATTGATTTCATTTCTACAATAAATTCTGTTGGTCATTGTTTATTATCCTTCTTATGTAGGCCTAAATTTGAGTTGCTAATATTTTGTTAAGGAGTAGGGACTATATCTGGTCCCAGTTATTCCACCATAGATCCAGGAACAAGTCTATGCATTCAGTTTTGATCATGTTAAATGTAAGGTAAATTTAAAATTTCTAAGTGAGGTCCATTGTCCAGTTGTTGTTAGATTTGCATTTTAGGGAGGAAATATGGGTTGAATTTTTCAGGGATAAATTTAGGGATTGTAATTACATGGTTGATAATCAAAGTTATAAGTGTGATTGGTTGTTACTACCTTGTGAAGGTGAAAGAATCCATAGAAAAATGGTTTTCAGATCAAGCCTCAAGGAATTTCACTATTAAATTTTAGGCAAAGAAGGATGTCCTAGAGGAAGTGACAAAAAGGGAATGTCTAGAGAGGTAGGAGAAAACCGGGAGAGCATGTTGTAGAAGCCGGGGACGGGATTATCAAGGTTTAATGCTCTGGTTCAAGTGAAATGAGGACTGAAATGTGGTCTTGAGATTTTGTGACTTGAGAAGTTTGAGTGACCTTGCCCAGGGAAGTTTATCTTGAGTATAACCACAGAAGCCAGGTTCAATGCTGAGGGGTGATTAGGAGGTAAGAAAATGGAGAAAGAGTTTAGATAATTTTTAAAAGTTCAATTGTAAAGGACAGACAGAAGTTAGCTTGAGAGTTGGAGTTGGATGACGGTTTAAATAATGGTTTCTTTTCTTTTTAAAATTAAGATGTTAACAAATGTTTTCTTTTAAATTGGAGAGGCTTCAATATAGAAATTCCAGTGGGAAAGACCCACTTAAGCTCTTAATGATCTGAGAGATGTGATAATTTCTAGTGTCAAAGGCAAATATCCTGCTGCATGTGCAGTTCAGAGCAGAGTTGGGGCTTGACCTTAGATAGCAATAGTGACAGAAGAAAGCGACCCAGAAAGAAGGAAGAAAGAATGGGTACCCAGGAAGCCAGCCTTTGTTGGTTTGATGGTGGGACATTGAAAGCGATCTTAAACTGATGGCTATTCCTATTTTTTTTTTAAATGGGGAAGAAAAACATATATTCTGCAAAATGTTTGAAAAATATTTGACCCATGTTGAAGTAGGTCTGAAGAAGTTTTGGCGAAAATTTGGTAATTTTGAAGCAGAAACCAGGTATGGAATAATACATTTAAGGTTATTGTCTTTGTGTGTTTTGTGTTGCTATAAGGGGATACCTGAGGCTGGGTAACCAACAAAGAAGAAGGATTTATTTGGCTCACAATTCTAATGGCCTGGAAAAGTTCAAGTTGAGCATCTACATCTGATGAGGGGGTCAGGCTGCTTCCACTCCTGGTGGAAGTCAAAAGGGGAGCTGGTGTGTGCACAGATCCAGCAAGAGGGATGTGGGGTATGTGTGTGTGTGTGTGTGTGCTCTCCCGAGCGCATGCCAGGCTCTTCTTAACCAACAGCTCTCATAGGAACTAACATGTACATAGAAAAAGAACTAACTCATTTTCTCTGCTCCCAGGAATGTTATTCATCTATTTATGAGAGATCTACCCCCATGATTCATACACCTCCCATTAGGCCCCACCTCCTACACTGGAGGTCAAACTTCAACATGAAATTTGGAGTGGTCAAACATTCAAACCATAGCAGTACTGTAGACACAGACATGTTTGATTGCAACATCTGGCTGATGATTAGTTGTAAAGAGAATCAGTGGCCCTGGAGATTATAATATGGTTGGGATGAGACACCCCAAACCAAGCCAACACCAGTCCAGAATGATGATGGACAGATGGTTAGTTCGTGGGGAGCCCTTAGTGAGGATGGAAGATGGGAGGGGAAAGAGTTGTTTCTTTGCTTATTTCATCTACTGCTAAAGAGAATTAAATATCTTCTTCTCTTTTCTGTCTTCTTGTTCCGGATGTTTAATTTTGACTCAAGCCATATTCCTCTTTCATTCATCCTCTTCTTCTCCATCCCCAGCCTCATTTCTCTAATTCTGGTTTCTCATTCAGTATATTTAAGCTACTTCTAACTCTTCTTGGCTCCTTTCCTGAAAGGTCTTTTTATTACTTATTGAAAATATTTTCTTGCCTCATCTTTTAGTATTTTCATTTCCTCTTTGTGGAGTTTTTCCTCCTGTATGTTTTTAGCTACTTTGAATCCTATTTGTGGTCTCACTTTCTATTTATTGTTTACAAAAGAAAAAAGTCTACATTTTTGATGTTCTTCATTCTAATTTCAGATAGATTATATTCTTGAATGCCATCTTGAACTGCTTTACACTTTCTCAAATTTTATTCTTTAGAATAAAAAAATTAAAGGACATTTAGAAAGCAATGCACACATCTTAAGTTTGAGGTTGAAAAATAGTATATTTTTAATTTGAAAAAGGTTTTAAAAAAACATGAAATGATTTATTTATTTATTTTTGAACAGAAACCCCAATGATATTTACATAGTCTCTGGCAAAATATAATGAAGACATTTACATATTTAGATTATTTAGAAAATTAGAGTGAATTGGAAAGACAATAAATGTCTTCATATATCTAAGTTATGGTCTATGAAAAAGGAGTTAGCTACTCATAAAACAAGAAAGAGTGTATTTTCACTTAAGAGCTAAAAATGTGGGAAGTTTTTGAGAAGCAGTTTTACTAGGAAGATTGTAGATGTTAAAAGACAGGATCCTGAGTTGTTTTACTATTGCAAGTAGGCAGTTAATCAACAATGGATGTATTCTCTGCTGTGTATCAAGTTCTTTACTAAGATCTGCTACGGAAGAGCAGAAATCCTAGATTCTCAGCTCACAAGCCTACTCTCTAATGTAAAGTAGGCATAAGAAATGAATTTGCTTTTTGAAATTTTAGTGCAAGAAACTTTTTTCTCCTATGTCGAATAACTCTGACACTCAGCCACATTCACTAGGGTATCAAGAATTCAAACACAGTCATATATTGGGTGCCCAGGCTTTGGTTTCCAAGGATACAGAGATGTTCACCACAGAGATGCTCACTGTGGCTCCAGGGGCTATGATCAGGAAGGGGGATTCCACTCCTTCCATAACAAGCATAGGGAATGAGCTTCTTTAATGAGGTTTCTGGGTTCTCAGGACTTGGAGAGGTCAAACTAAACATTTCCATCATTCCTTACCCTCTCCTTCTATTTCCATTTTTTTTTAATTTTAATTTTTTATTAAATCATAGCTGTGTATATTAGTGCAATCATGGGGTACGGTGTGCAGGCTTCATATACAATCTGAAATATTTTCATCCAATTGTTCGACATAACCTTCATGGGATTTTCTCGTTTATTGTGTGAAAACATTTGTGTTCTGCATTTAGTACGTTTCACCTGTCCCTTCTAAGATGCACCATAAGTATTTCCATTTTTAATTCCTCCGCCTCAAACCTCGGGAGGTACTCCTCCACTGGTAATTCAGCTGTCTGGCCCCTATAGGCCAAAGCTCTTAAAAACCAGCTAATTTTCCAGGACCCCGGGTCTCAGTTGCTTGTGTGGAAGACACAAGGGAAAAAAATTCGTTTATGGGTCTTCTCAAGCAGCAAGTATCAGACAGAGAAACAAGTATCTCACAAAATTACCCTGTTGCATATGAATGGTATGGAAAATTTATTGATGATAAGATACAATTCACCTTTTATTTGGCATTTAATCAGCCTTTGTTAAATTTTTACTTTTCACAAATTCATCTATTATTTTCAAATAAGTAAGAAATATATTTAAAAACCTCTTACTGACTTGATGCTTGATTTGATATATTCACTACTCTATAAATTTATCATAACACTAAAAATAAACTTCATGCAGCCACTTGATGCAGAATTTAAACATATTACTCTTAAAATAATATCTTTGGAAGCAAGATATTTTTGAAAAGATATTTCCAATTATCACAAGATGTTATTCACCTTATTCATGCATGGAATGTGAATATCATGTTCAAGGCATCAACGTTTTCATAAGGTGAATTAGAGGGAGCTTTTATATTTCCTCATGATGACAACATCCAGATTTTCCAAAATAATCCTTGCAGTGAATGCACTTAAATTCCTTTGAGCATGATAGAGAAAATTTTCAAAAGAAAATACAGGGCTCTTGAGTACACATTCAATGTTTTATACTAGGCAGTACTTTTCCAATTTTATTGTGCCCACGAATCACCTGAATATCTTGTTAAAATGTAGATTCTCATTCAGTAGGTCTGGGGTGGATGGGATTCTGCATTTCTAAGAAGCTCCCAGGTGATGCTGATGCTATGAGTTTGCTGACAACACTCAGCAGCGAGACTGCAGCAAGAAAACTTAGTCAATGCCACAGTTACTATAGTCCATGATGGTAAATCAGTCTTTTGCAATGTGAATATATCTTTCATACCAAAACATATGAGTCTATTTTTTACTCTCAAGGAAAGTTGAACCTTAAATTAAATATTTAAAAATCCTTTCTTGTTTTTTTTTTGAGACAGAGTCTCACTCCGTCACCCTGGGTAGAATGCTGTGGCATCATAGCTCACAGCAACCTCAAACTCTTGGGCTCAAGTGATTCTCTTGCCTTAGCTTCCCAAGTAGCTGGGACTATAGACGCCCACCACAATGTCTGGCTATTTTTAGAGATGGGGTCTCCCTCTGGTTCAGGCTGGTCTCAGACCTGTGAGCTTAGACAATCCACCCTCCTTGGCCTCCCAGAGTGCTGTAATTATAGGCGTGAGCCACCACAGCTGGCTAAAAAGTCTTTATTTCTGGTGGCTAACCTGACTACTGAAAGATATAAAAAAGAAAGGGCTAAGCAAGGCAGGCCAAAGTCATTCCTTGCAATGATAGAGGAGGGAAATGGCATAGCCACATAGTTGGAAAACATGTCCAAAAAAATGTGTGGCAATCAGATCAATCTGGGACCTGGCTGAGTGACTAGCTATGACCTGAGGCCCCCTGGTGTACCACATGGCCTCTAGTTTATGTTGGGGCAGATGTGGCAACTTTTGAACATGTTTTTGAGATACTTGTTGGACATTCAAGAGGAGATGTCAAGTTAAGTAAGATGTGTGTTTGGAACTCTGGAAAGACATTTAGACCAGATGCATAGATTTGGAGTAGGTATGAAGTGAAAAGAAAAGAGAGTGTAGGCCTTGGTCTAGAGAATATTAACACTTAAGGGAAGAAGAGCCAACAAAGGAGATGGTTTTAAGAGGAAAGTTAATAGTTCTCAGAGCCAAGTAAGAGAGTGTTGGCATATAGTACTGCTTAAAAAATACTTGTTAAAATGGAAAATTAAAACAAATAAAAAACAGACCAAACTGGGCTCATGAACACCTTTTGCTAAGACCACTGAATTCTTTGCTTTTCCTATGCTATCCATAGTCTTTCATATGTTTTGCTCTGAGAAGAGCTTCCCCCTCTGCCTGGGATACCCTTCCATCTTCTCCCATTTCCTGGTCTCTGCCTCTGCTCCCTATCCTCTGTTGTATTTGGATATGTTCTCTCTAGCCTTTGAATCTTGACTATTCCATTTCACACGTGGCTTCCCTGGCTGACCTTTGGTGATTGCTGCTCAACTTTGTTTCTGGCCATTTTGCTGTTACCTCAGTGGGCAGGAACTGTAGGAATTGCAATTGACAGATGTCAAAGCAGATATATTATAGTTGGCTGATAGCTGTCAGTCTTTCATTTTCAATATGATGCCACATATGATGATGTCTAAGCTAAGTCATGACCTGTGACCTTCAGGAAGTTGGATATGTGACCAGAAGAGGTGGGAACAGGGAACTGTCATTGCTTCCTAACCACGATTCAATAACTTGAGCACTTATTGAAAGCAAAGCTACTGAAGAATGAACAACAAAACTTAACATGGACCTGAGGTCACAGAGGGTAGAGATTATTAAAGGATGAATCTAAAGTCAGACTGCCTGAGTTTCAGTCCTGCTCTGTCATTTACAAATTCAATAAACTCCCCATTTTTCAAAATTCAAGCAGCCGGCACTCTAAAGCATCAGGCATGTGATCCAGCAAGAAAAACCAACAGAGTTTAAACTTGGCACACAAGCCACCAGTAAGCCAACGCTTCATACATCACTCTGGCAGCCCCCATGTGTATTCTGTAACAGTTTTAAGTATTAACGTGTGTTACTTGAAGTTAAAAAATACAGTAGTGAAGTTGAAAAGTGTATTAACTGCCATTTAACTAAAATTGTACGCTTTATTTGCAAAGCTGTCCTATAATATAGTAAAACTGTTACACTAAGTGATATTTGTCTTTATCTTAATGTGTTTTTAATCAGTGTATTTCAATGTTAATTCATGTTAATACGGAGTTTATGGTATGGTATGGAATAGTATGGGATATAGAATTAATTAGGCCTGTTTTTAATAGTAACTCTTAAGCAACCAGAAACTACATTCTTCTGGACCCTACCAATCCCTATGGTGCTGGATATCAGAGAGATTACTGTACTCAGTCTTGGGAAAGTTACTTAACCTCTCTAGGTTTCAGTTTTCTTATCCATAAAATGGGAAAAGAGCATTAAGCACATGTTAAATAAACATTAGGGAAACCAACAGGTACACACATGCTTTTCATGAGTTGCACATGCAGATAGAATATGACACATAAAGCAGGCTTACCAAGGGCAGCAAGCTAGCCTTCTCAGAGAGATTGTGGATGGGTGAAGGGGCTAATCAATTCACTCTGGGGAAACATAGTGCTGCCCTTGGAATATTAAGGTGATACTTGGGAAAGGGACATATCCCTGGGCATTCTCTAACGTGTAGTAGAATAATGGAATCTGAATCATTTACATTCTTTTATTTACTTTTCCTATCATCAATGATGGCCATTAATGAAATTAACTATTTGGTCTTTCAAGTGGGTTTTTTTCCTAAGTAAGTGGAACTCTAAGACCTTTATTTATTTATTTTATTATTTTATTTTATTTTTTAATTGTTTTTTATTAAATCATAACTTTGTACATTGATGCCTTTTGGGGTTCGGGGTACTGCTTCAATATACAATGTGAAATGCTTCCATTGAACTAAGGAACAGATCCATCACAATTATACTCATTTCTTAATAGTTTTGAAATGTGCCATTGCATAAGACCTTTAACTGCATGTGTTACTTATAACCTCCTGAGTTCATCAACTTAGATAACACACAGGAAGTGAAAATTTCCAATGGCATTAGGTGTTTAGAATCACTACCTGAATGCCAGCTGGGAGATACTGACTTGAAGACTGGGTTTGAGTGAATGTAGATAATCACTAAAAATCCATGAAATTGTCAACCAGGAAACTTATTTGCACAAACAAATGTCCTTATCAACATTCTTTCTTATTTGTAGGATTCAAATCATATTTTATTGAGTGGCAAAATGCCAGTCTAAATAGAATATTTGTCGGATTAAGGTTTATTGACTTCAATTTGTTGGTTATAATTACTAACTTTTTATTTTTTAATAATCTAGTGCTGACATGCTTGGGGGAAAAATTGAACCACAGCAATGTTGCATAGCAAAGAAATCAGCAGAAGAGGAAAATTAAATGCTAGGAGATCATTTGCAGTCAGCAGTAATGGGCATGAGTGGGTGGGAGAGTTAAATTTTTAAGTGGTTTAGCAAATGATGCTAAGAAAGTGTCACAGAATCTTTTTGATTCTTCTATTATAACAAATTATAATTTATCATTTTTTCGAAACTTATGTAAGAAAACCACTTTATAGAAAATTTTCTCTGTTCTAAGCAACTCATTTCCAATTTTTCTTACTTTTTGTTTTAAAGAATACTGAGAGATGGAGTTCATTTTGAAATCTCCAATTGTTTGATGACTTTGTTGAGACAGTATCAGAGAAATAGCCTTTTACTACACAATGCAGTAAATTTATGGCAGTAATAGTTAGAAAAATAATGAAACTAGGGAATGGAATTCTCCTTCTGTCCCTTGGATACTGGGTCATGAGCGAGTTTTAGTTGTGGTCTGATTCATTTGTTATGGATCTTTCCTCCTCCTGGGAGGTGCAGAAAATGTATATATCATATTATCTTGTAAGCATAAAAAACAAACAAAAAACCAGTCAGATTATCTTCCAGGGTTAGTTCTAACCTGCTCCTCATGTAATTTGAAATCTTATCCCAAGCTTTTGCTGTCTGAGTAAAATGAAGAAAGACAGTTTCCTCCTACTTTTCAATCACTTTTTTACTTTCCTAAGGAAACACATATTGGAGCTTATAAGTACCACTGGGAGTCAGGGGTCCCGGTTCTCTGACTTCAGTTGACCTCCTCTGATTGCTCAGCAGAACTAGAAAGTTCAACTGAGGCATGAGTGACTGGAAAGCAAAAGTATGTAGAAATCAACAATAAAACAGGAGCAGCACAGCCAGCTTGAATAGAAAGCAAAAGTAACTACTCATAGGCTTTAGTACAGCAAGGAGAAATTTTATTTAAGAACAAAGAGAAAGTGTAGAGAACTTCCAAAGAGAGTTGGAAGTAGGACCCTCTCAGGAGTGAGAAGAGGGAGAGGGAGGGAGATGCAAAGGAAGTGTGGAGGTTTAAGTATCCTCTTTCTCTCCATTTGACATGTTTTGTAACTCTTTCATTGATCTCTCCGTGCCTCCAGGAATTATTGTCCTTTTCTATTGGTCGTTGATTATTGTCCTTTTCAGTTGGTCACTGGTTACCTAGGTTACTTCATGCCCACATTCTTTCCCCCCTTTTGACTAGAGTTGCTGGATGGTGATCTACCCGTTGAGTGTTTCTAGCTGCTCTCCAGACTTCCTTGTTTAGCAGGCAAGATTTCCTCCCACCCCCTCCTTGAAGCCCCTTTCTCTGTGTCCCGTCTCAAGAGCTATATATCTTCCTGGGCTTTGACTTTGTTACAGTTGTGTCTCTCCTGTGGGCTTCATGTCTGCTGCAGTCATTCATCCATTCTCCCTCCATCTAGTCATTCATTTCATCATTCCTTCCTTACCCTCACATGCCTCAGGACTCAGAGATCCTTGAGCACATAACATAATGTGGATTCCTGCTGATAATCACATAGCTATTTGCTTAATAGTTCTGGTGTAAGAACACCAATTATGCATACACTACTTGAAAATAGTATTTGTAAAAAGCATGGGAAATGGGTGGTCTTTGGTTAATAGTATTCAGCTTCTGGCAAGATTTTTTTTTTTTTTAAATTAAGTAGTACCTGTCAGCTGAGTGCCCCTCCTCTTCACTTCTACAAATTGGTGGTTTACACAGCTGAAGGAGCTCTATAGTGAGAGGCAATCTGCAGCTGGTGCTAACTGCTCCATCTTCTTTCTTTCCTATTTTTCATGTGTTGGCTTACGTCACTTCCTCTGAAGGGCCTGCCTTGTCCCATGAAGACCGAAGGAGTGGCTTGTAACTCTCAGTGGCCTGGACTTCACTTTCACAACACTCAAAACAATTGCTGCCAAATGTTTATTTGGTTGTTTATTGAATGACTGCTTTTTCCAGGTGACCACCTGGTCCATGGGGGTGGGAGGATCACTTGTCATTTACTACCCTATCTCCAGGGCCTCCATGGTGTCTGATACAGCAAGGGATCTAATTTGTTGAATGGATTAATCAAAAAGTAACCATGTAAAAAGACATTGAGTTGAATTTAAACACTAATCAGAAAATAGTGCATGTATGCAATTAGCCTTTTAAATTTGTGTGTAATATTGCATATGTGCTGATTATAATTTTCTAAAAATCACAGAATACTGAAATGTGTGGAAATTAGAAAACATACAATGTTCTTTTTTGTTTTTTTAAATAAGAACTGAAGATCAGGAGTAGCTGCATACTGGAGAGACTATAAAATGATGTGGAATGTTGAAGTCCCTTTCTTAGAAAGTGAAAATTTTGAATCTAACTCTTTATTAAAACTTTTGTATAAGTATACATAGGGTGGTTGATTTTAAAAATCTCGACACTCCCCGTGACTTGATAGATAATAGTAATTTTTTCCCTTAGGAGCAGTTGTGCTTTCTCATTGTAAAATGTAATTAGCAGATATAAAAAAGGTTTATTAATCTTATAGTGTGTAATTATGGTTGTTTGCATAATAAATTCTTTCATGTTCATGGATTGCTTGTCTTTCATTTTAAATAAACAGGTTAGAAGTCAAATGGAATTACCAATTTGATTAAAATCATTACACTTTCTTTTAAAATGGGGTATTAGTTATTTTATTTTCCAAAAGAAATTCAAGCTCAATTGGCCTAGTATTAGGGCCTGGTATTAATAGCCAAACCAAAATGTCTTAGGGTAGATTTTCTGTCAAAAGTATTTGAGAGCATCAAGTTATGCAAAAGTAATAGAATACAGAAAACCAAAAATCTGCACAGTTATCCATAAATGTGTTTCAAATGTCCAGTGATCAATGATTAATGATTCCTGGACCAGAGAGCTTCTGTTTGCCTCTTCACATCCACCTTCTCTCCTGCCTTCTGTTCACTGCCCTGCAGAGCTCTCCTCTCCAGACAACCTGAAGTTCTCTTTCTCTCTGGCTTCCAGTGACTTTGTTCAGGGAGAAACACAGCAGGAGGTGTGGGGCCGGGGATAGGTCGGGATATAATTTCCTTGTAAGGTTGCCAAGGCCTGGCTGTGTCCCTTCAGGGAGGTCACTGCTTCTCTCAAGGTGGCTTCCATCTGACTCTATAACTGTTCCCTCTTTGACCCTTAGGCCTCAACAGGTGGCATCTTCCACCCTTCAATTCTTTCTGTATTATAGCTTTCCACTGCCATTCTCAATATACTGTTCCAGAGTTGAAAACAGTCCCTTTATTTAGCCTCCTACAGTTACTCTAATTTAAGTGTGACTTTTTTTTTTTTTTTTTGGCTTCCCAGACTCACGCAATGTCATTGAAAAAGGGGTAAGAAAACATACTCTTTTACAATTCATAGACTAGCACATGGATTATCTAAAACCAATACATGATTTTTGGCATATATAGATTCAAAAACAAGATCTTTATGTTTTGAAGAAAGTGAGCCTTCTGTGACTTGATCTTCTTCATATTCACTGCTGAAATTTCAGGTTCACCACCAGAAGTGAACCATCTTTGAATTATTCATTTAGCAGTGAGAGTGAATTGGCCTTGTGTCTCCCATCTCTGGTTGACTTGCATTTCTGAAGAGGAAAAGTCTCTTGAGGGCTATGGCCTCTATCCTGGCCCATAATGGAATTCAACCTGTGACCTTAAACCTGCTGACATTGTATTATACTCAGCTGTGTTAATGAACCACAGCCCCCTTTGGTGTCGGTGTGTATAAAAAGCTTTGCTTAGTCTGATTGGGCTCGTGTTGGGGAGAGGGATAAAAATTTAGTACAATGAACAATGAAACCTCTCTAGTTGTTCTTGACCTTCGCAATTTCCCCTTTCAATAGGCTTTCTTCTATTTTCTTTCACTAAGCTCCATTGTGCATCAAAACACAAAGGCTCACATTACTCTCTGAGTTACCTGTAGGAATTCAATTGAGAAGAATGGCACATGTAAGGAATGTTGCTCAGGCAGACACTACCTCCTGAGGGCAGAACATACCTTCAAGCTGATCTCTCACTGGAGAAAACCGATGATACTCTTGAACAGCACAAAGAACCCACCCCACCCACCTGCTCAACCATTAAGTTCAGAATTCAATGGACAAGATTGTTTGCAGAGATAAAAAGAATAAAATCCTTTTGGTTTTTTGGTGGGAACAAAAACCTTTCTTGACGGTGAAGATGTATGCACCTCAGGGCTTAAATTTTCTTCTGTCTGCAAATCTGGACTCAGATGTTTGTGAGTTTCTTGCAGGAAGATGTACATCTCCTACAATTCTGAGGGGTTGTCTCTGAGCTGTGCCTATGGTGTAACTTATGCTAACCTTGTGTCGGGGGGGGGGGGGTGTCTTTGTTTCCTTTGGATCTTTGACAAATCAGAAACTGTGGAGAACAGATACAAAACTCAGGCCATTCTTTTTTCTTTCTTTCTTTTTTTTTTTTTTTTTTTTTTGTTGTTGTTGCAGTTTGGCTGGGTTGGGTCAAACCGGCCACCCTCGGTATTTGGGGCTGGCGCCCTACTCACTGAGCCACAGGCACCACCTCAGGCCATTCTGAACAGACAAGGCAAGTTTCAAGAGTATCATGATATTTTGACATGCAAACAGTGGGAAACCTTAAAAAGGCAACTGAAGTTGTAACTTTCTTGGACCAGGAAAGAGTAATTTATGGCATCTAAAAGTCTCTGAGCTTCTTTGAGTTTTAGTAATTCTCATTTCATCCCTCAGTAACGTAAAATCAGACTTGGGGAAGGTAATGTAGAGGCACAGTTTGAGAGAGGTGCAAACACTTTTAGACCTGTCTAGAATACCCACCTTACAGATGAAGATGAGCAAGAAGGGCTACGTGATTAAATACTCTGTGATGTTGGCCTTTGATTAGAAATGTAATTTTTATTTTTTTTAATGATAAATTGAAGTCTGTGAGTTGTCAAGGTGTTTGCCAAGATAGTTATGAAGTTTTCATGCCATTTTTACCATTTCAAAAAGCTTAATGGCAATTGTATGCTTTCCTATGATGAGTCTGCACAGTCTCACAGCTGAAATGGTGCTGAGTTGATTTGAACTGAAATTCTATCACCTCAGCTTGATACAAACAGATCTATCGTGCTGGTCAGAAGTTTTGCAACTGAATAGATAGATACGTAATTAATAAAGAATGTGGGGAATAGGTGACTTTTTGCTCCAATAGTTTTATAGAAAAATATTGCAGGGCAGCACCTGTGGCTCAAAGAGTAGGGCGCTGGGCATGCATACCGGAGGTGGCGGGTTCAAGCCCGGCCCCGGCCAAAACTACAAAAAAAAGAAGAAAAGAAAAATATTTCAAAGTTAGGATAGATGGAAGAAAATCATAAAAGGGTCCTTGATTAATTGATGGGTGGATTAATTTTTCTTTCAATGAATGTTTGTTGAATGCTTTTTATGTGCTAGGAACTCATGTTACATCTGTAAATAATACAGAGAAGCCACCTATAGAAATCTATATGTTAGTAGTAGAAATAGAATACACAAATTAATGCAAGCTGTGAAAAGAGCAAGGAAGGAAATATTAGGGTGACGAGGTAATAAGGGGAGGTGGGAAGACCACACTAGATTGGGGTGGTCAGGGATGGTCTGTCTGAGAAGAAGTCATTTGACCTGGGGCTGAAGGATGAGACAAGCTAAGAAAGACTTGAGAAAATGTAGGGAGGGACATTCATGAGTCTTGCAGGAGACAAAAGGGCTTGGCCTTGTCAGGGAACAAACAGGATTCCAGTGTGGTAGGATCAGGTGAGTGAGGGGCGAAGATGGTCAGATGCCAATCAAAGGATCCCATGACCAGAGGTTTGGGCTTTATGTTAAGAACAATGGGGAAATGAGTGAAGGGCTCTGAGCAAGCGTCTTTATGACATTTAATTTTTCTTTTTTAAAATATCAGCTTAGTTGTTGAGACAGCATGAATTTGAGAAGGGAACAAGGATAGTCAGGTGGTTTCAGGGATTTGGATATCACAATGCCTTGAACTGGGTGTGACTTTTTGTTCCACCATTGCCAGGGCATGTCTCAAGAAGGCTGATGGAGCACTAGATGTTATGTCCAAATTCTGGTCGGCAGGAAAGAGGGACAGGCATCAAAAGGCACGCCTTTTCCCTTTAGGGAGATTTTTCAGAAGTTTTACTAACAACTGCAAGGGAGGCTGGGAAATGTAGTCTAGTTCTGAGTGGCCAAGTGCCTAGGTTAAAAAAAAAAAAAAAGGTTCTTCTGGAATAAAGGAAGAATGGACACAAAGAAACAATAATCCCTGCTAATGTATATGAAATGTGTGTGTGTATGCGTGTGTGTATGTATACATATATACATGTAAATGAATTTCTTTTGAAATAGAAATTTGGTTTTCTTGAATTCTAAGTCAAATTTCTGGACTGTCTTAGAGTTTGCAAGTCCAAGATTGACAGAATAGCTACTTAACTGTATATTAAGTAATTAGCTGTATTAACAGCTAGGCAAACACCAAATAGCTCCCCAACACATGGCTGTCCCTTAAGTACTGGACTGGAGAGAATTCAGCTTGGATCTGAGGCCAAAATAGTGCCCTCTACTCCCATACCTCAACTCAATCTTGGGACTTGTTTCTGCCTGAATAAAGGATTTGAAGTCTGCTTATGCAACCAGTGGCATGGGCTGTGTGCCTCTCTGACATACCTGGTTGCCAGTGGAATGGGGAGAGAAGGAGTATGGGCTTGCTCCCCAAGAAGGGAGGCCCTGCCTGATCTCTTAACCTTATAGAGAAAAAAGCCAGGGATGTGGACGGCAGGCCAGAGGATGAAGGGAGAGCCTGCTTTTCACTTTATTCCTAGCAATGTAGATCTCTGGCTCCAGTTCCATTTCCCCTCCATGTTTGGGAGAGTGGGTAAGAGGTGGAGAGGTAGACAGAAATACTCTTGAGTCTTCTAGAGCTCCCCAAGAGGGGCGGGTTTGAAACTGCTTTTTTATGGACTGAAGTAAGAATATAGTACGAGAAGAAGGGCTTTTTCCTCCCCCAAATAATCATCAGGAAAGTGCAAGCCAAAGCAATTTTTTTAGGGAGAGTATGGCAATGAGTGTCCTGAGTTGTGTAATTAATTGCCTCAAATATGCTTTATTTGAGTAATAGAAAAATGGACTTATTTTAACCACATATCATATTCTTATGAAGCTTCAGCTCAAAGAAAATAAGAAATGAAGACAAGCAAAGTGACAGGTGTTTTCAAGTATGCAATTGGATGCTGTAAGGAATTGGAAGAGAAAGGAAAGGAGAATGTCAGTGAGGACAGAGAGGTGGAAAGTTTGGCCGGGAAAGAGGATGAAGAAGGGTGAGGAGCTTAGGGCAGGACTGAGGTGGGGAACACAGCAGCATTGTCGCCTCTGCAGAGACCTGTCAGGGGCACATTAGTCATGTTTCTGGCACAATCAAGGGTAATTGGAGAGAGGTTAGCAAAAGGACCGTTTACAAGGTATGGGCACAGTTCAAGAAACCACGAAGTACTCAGGAACCAGAACAGCGGGGAGACTCACAAGGCAGAGAGGAAGACTGATCACTGCACTCGGGCAAGAGCTCAGTGTCGGACAGGGCTCCGGGAGAGTCAGCAGGGGAAGAAGCTGGGAAATACTCGGCCTTCTCGTTCCTCTCACCCTCCTACGTCCTCCTGGTGCCTCCCATTGGCCAAACTCAACTGGAAGCCGGAGGCAAGAAAACTCTGGGGCGCAATTGTAGAGAGCACCTCCTGGGGTGTAGGGTAGGGTGAAGGACAGGAGGAGCAAATGGATAAAAGCCCGAATGGCACCTATTTTGATAGAATGCTGGGAGGACATGGGGGAGAGGAGGCTGCATTTACATTTTTTGCCATAGTGCAATTCACTACCCCCTTAACTCTGGAAGTTTCATCTGCCAGAAACAGCAATAAGTGGTGGGCCGTGGGGGGCGGGGTGTGATGGGTGGAGGAGAGAAGCGGGGAGGGAAATGAGAGGGAAAAAGAAGGAAAATGTATCAAAAAAAGGAGTTAGGAAACACGCCCTTCCTCAGTTCTCCCAACCTCAACTTTCATTCAGCACTTGCTCTGGCAGGTCTCTCTTATTTCAATAAAGAGACACCTTTGGCCTTTAGAGCAGCGGTTCTCAGCCTGTGGGTCACGACCCCTTTTGAACAATGAAAATACACTGTGGCATTAGGAAGGTTGAGAAGCACTGCTTTAGAGGATCCTAAGTCTGATCATGGAGACTGTGAAAACAGCGAAAGATGACTGCCTGAGCGTGAGTGAGAGCTTCCCAGGGAAGGTAACTTTTGAACTGGGTGCTGAGTTTATGCAGAAGATCACCAGGCGGAGGAGGGAGGAATGTTTTCCTACACAGGGAACAGCATGGATAAGGACGCAGGTGCTGTCAATCCCGAGAGGAGATTCAAGGCGGGGAAGGAGGATCCGGCCTTGATCGGATCCAAGTCTGATAGTCTTTGCGAACCAGACCGAAGAGCTTGAATTTTACCCTTATAAAAGGTATTGCTTCTTTAAAAGGATAGGGGAAACTGAGAAAGGTGTGTTTCCTAGCTCCTTTTTGGGGTACATTTTCCTTTCTTTTTGTCATTTCCCTCTCCACTTCTGTCCTCTACCCATCGGATTTTTGTTTCCATTGGTGCTGTTTCTGAATAAGGGTTAAGGGGGTTTGTTTGGGTGGATTTGATGTAGGGAAAAGAAAAAGAAAAATTCCGAATCTTTAAAAAATTTGTACTTCATTTGCCAGTAGGGGATTTGAGGATAGTGGAAATATTGGGAATACTGGCACAGAAATTAAGATGCTTAATGAGCCAATACTCTGGTCCACTACAATAAAATAAAAATGAGATGTGACTTCATGAAGACTTGAAAAATTGTCTTGAAATATTATCAGTGCACCTTGATATACATTATTATAGACTGTAGAAATGAACAAATAAAAATACAAACACATACTCTCACATTCCTTTTTCACACATTGATCTGTAAAAAGAAAACTTTTCAAGACTTTGGGGAGAAAGTCCTTTACTGAATTAACTAACGGCCATCTTCTATCTGCACTTTTATTTCATATACCCTTTACACCTGTTTAATTAATCCTAAACATGAGGCTGACTGCTAATTAAACAGCCCTAGAAGTGACTGACTGAAGGTAGTAATTTCAGATAATTAGTTTTGGTTTCAAACACTCAATTTTCACACTTTGTGCTCATTTTTAGAAAGGGGTGGCTCATTATTATAGGCAGGGTGGGAGTTGTGTAAGGAATTTTATTGCTGGACTCTGAGTAGCTCAGGAAATAGAAGGGTTATGTATCTAAACAAGACAAGGAAATGGTATAGGGCTATGGAATTTGCTGTATTTTATTATTATTATTATTTTATTTTTTACATATACATGTGTTTATTAGGTTTCCACTTTTTGCCTTCACAGAATTAAAAAGGCTTAAAATTTAATAGCAATAACACTGTTTAAGATAAGGACTAGAAACAAAAACCATGTAAAGAATGAATGAAGATAAATACATTCAGGAAAGAAAACAGAAAATTGCTGCATTGAAATATTAAGGAACAACAATAATAATGCAAAGAAAGTAACATACGCATTGTCAGATAAGAGTATATCTATTATAGAATGCTTTGACTCTGAGGCTCAGTATGGAGTCATCAGTTAACTTCTTATTTTTTTCCCCAAAGTCTCAAAAAATAGACAACTAATATTTATAAATGAAAGTAAAAGATAATTTCAAAAAACAGATCATGCCAAATCTTATAGACAATAGAAAAAGAAGAAATACTACAAAATCATTCTACTTAATCTGGATCCACTTGATATTAAATTTGGAGAAAATTTATTGTTATAAGGGGAAATTACAAATGTATTTCACTTATATATGAGGATGCAATATCCTAAACAACGTATTAACAAGTTGAATTAAAAATTAATGTTTAAGTAATGTACTTCGGTCAAAATTAAATCCAATTTATGTGAGAATTAGTCACTATTTTCTTTCACTCACCCCCTCCCTCCTTCTTTCTCTGTCTGCCTTCCCAAATTTGCTATAGAATGCTCCCCTGCTCCGCCTATACACGCCCTATACTCGCACACACCCTACACTCACACATACACAGAATTCCTTCCAAAGTGAAGGTCAGTGTGCTGAATCTCTTTCATTAGAACATAGAAATTCACAAGCTTTTGCTCTGTGGAAAATTTTTCCTTAGGTAGATCTCACTGAGTCATTCATCCTCTCTTCCCCAGATCCTATGAAGCAAATGAGAAAATTTGAAAATGGCCGAAGTGTATGTTTTGATATTTGGAGGGGTGTCCTTCCCAAGTAGTCGTGTATTATGAAGGCACAAACTCTAATTAAGGGAACAATTTGTTGAAATAAGGCCAGTTTGTCTGGAAGAGACAGCAAAGGGCAGGAAGAGGCAGGTCAGATGTTTTCAAGATCCCAGAATTCTAATAAGTAAGTTAACATGGTCTCCACTAGGAGAACAGAACCAGAAAAAAAAGGGGGTTACATAGGCTAAAATGAGCAATCATTATTACAGCCAAATTAGTTACTGGTCCCACAGAAGCAGAATGGATCTTGCAGCACCCTGGAGAGCTCCAAGCACATTGTTGTGCTGCTCCCTGGATGACTTTTTGTTTCTTCTTCTTTTTTCTTTTTTGTAATGCCATTTCAGGAGGAGACCTGGGTGACTTTTATATATTAGGAAGCTACTGTCATTTCATTGGCTACCAATATGGAGTAGGACTTGCTAGACTCAGGTTATTCAGATGGTGAAGGCTTTTCAAAGATGTCAAGAGTGGAGTTACAACAGCCATGTAGATTGGGTATCATCTGGCCAGACAGTGGTAGGTGACCATTGGATTCCAAGGTGTGTAGCCCTGTGTGGGGCCCTGGGATTGCAACCTCTTTGACATCCTCTTTGAGCACTGAAATTAGCTGTAGGATCTGATGCGAAGCAAAGTTAATTGTTAAACCTTCATCTTCAACCAGCCACCTGAACTAGGCCATCTTGGAGTCATTTTGATCTCTGAACTTTCACTCACACACAGCATGACAGCAGAAGAGTGATGAGATGCGCAGCTTCACAGCTCATCCTCCCACATTATTGAGAAATGGCACAGGATTCCTAGCTTTGAAAATGTTTTAGCCACTAAAAAGGATGGAGACTTTACATCTTTTGTATTAACCTGGATAGAGGTGGAACACATTCTTCTTTGTAAAGCATCACAAGAATGGAGAAGCAAGAATCCAATGTGCTTGATTCTAATAAGAAGGCAGTAGATGAGCTAATACAAGGGGTGGGGTGTAAGGGAATGAGCATCTGGGGAGAGGGAAGAAGGGGAGGAGATGGGAGGGTCATGGTGTATGGCACACCTCTTGGGGGCGAGACACAATTATAAGGGGGACTTTATCTAACAAATGCAATCAGCATAACCTAATTCTTTGTACCCTCAATGAGTCCCAAACAAACAAACAAACCACACACACACACACACACACACAGACAATCTTTTAGCAATTCATTCTGCTTATATAAGAGAATGATCTCTTTTTCTAAAGAATTTATTGTTTGGATTCCTTTTTATATTACTTTTTCTAGGGAGTTAGAAAAATATTTTTGTTAGAGGATATATATGGTTGGATATTGCTAGATCTCAATGACTCTATCAATAAGCTGTGGATATTTAAAATAATTTACCCAAAATGCAATCTAAGACTTAAATGGTATCAGGTGTCAAAAAATCTCATATTAAATTCCCTGTTAGTCATGGTTATGTCCTAAAGCCAGAAACAATTTCAGAGGTGACCTTTTCTGATGCATTTCTCTCTCATTTCTGTAGAACTTACCATGTACAGAATAAAAAAGTAACAAGAACAAAAAAGCACAAATGTTTTGCTTTGGCTTCAGAAACAGTAGGACCTGAAGCAAAACTCATTTTTTCCTACTATTTAGAAATACTGTGCATTGAAGCAAAGTGAATGCATGAACCATTATGAAATGCTTTCTGGTTAAATCAGTGGTCACGAAACTGTATTTTGTCTTCAGGCTGAGAAGGCTTGGTTCTGGTATAGTGTTGGTTTTTTAGCTCTTGTGACAACCCATCATTCTTCAAGATTCCTCATGGGTTAAAATGACCTATCATTTGTTTTTGCAGATACCTCAAATCAGCTATGCATCCACAGCCCCAGAGCTAAGTGATAACACCAGGTATGACTTTTTCTCTCGGGTGGTCCCGCCTGACTCTTACCAAGCGCAAGCCATGGTGGACATTGTGACGGCACTGGGATGGAATTATGTGTCGACACTGGCTTCCGAGGGGAACTACGGAGAGAGCGGTGTGGAGGCCTTCACCCAGATCTCAAGGGAAATTGGTAAGCACATATTTCTCAGATGATTGTGTCTGGAGGTGACAGGCTGCTCAGGCTGGGCATCTTCAATGCTCTCTGTTCCATATGGAATAATTAGAACTCCTACAGATGCATGACCTAGGCTGTCCACTCCAGAGGGAAGCGAGTTTGTTATAAATGATTTTGTTGTTCATAGGTCTATCAAGGTGACACTCTGGTGCTAATTTAGGAAGTAGAGCTCCTGACTCAGGCAAACATTTTTTAAAGTTGTCTGTTTTGAGGAGGGAGTTTGCTGGCACATTAGCGCCACTGTAAATTTGAATAAATGACATACTATTTGATTGTTCTCGATGGAAGTTTACATTAGCAAGTCATTAAATTAAAAAAAAAAGTCAGTGGAATTTAACATCCAATGCTAGAGGGATTAAGACTAGTAATAATCTTAAAACAATGCTGAAATATCTCCCAAGGCTATACTTAGGCAATATTCTTATTGTCATATTTGAAGTTTTGCATTTTTCCTCTTACCTGAAACTCTGAGGCTTCCAGTGGGATGAAGGGTAATATGTAATAACTTTGTTAGAATAAGGTACTGACAACTTCCCTTCTGGGCTTTTTTATAAGGTGCTTATTCAAATGTCTGTGGTCGTTTCCCCTTCATGTATGTTTACGTTATGAGGGGGTAAATCCATTCCACTACTTTGAAAAAATAGAAAAAGAAAACAAAACGAACAAACAAACAAAAAATCAACTTAGAGCACAAATATTATTGCTGTTTAGCCAACTGATTATCTTTGGGTGAAAGGAGACATATTACTGTGACTTAAATACCATTATTTTTATTAAGAATGAATGAACTTTTCTCAAAGAGCAAGAACAATATTTTATGGAAAGATTAAAGTGCCTATTAGCTGTGTTTCAGTAATTTTGAATCTGAAGAAATTATTTTGAAAAATTTGTTTTCTTGGAAGTATCCATTCAGGAAAAGATGATGGGAGTGGTTCGGGCTTAACAATAATTATCAAGAACAAGGAGTTTAAAGTTATTGAAATAAAATTTTCACTTGAAAGCCTCGCAGATGCCTGGGATCTGTTCTTCTGTACATAGTAGGACATGGACGTTTACTATACATAGTATTTAGCGTATTTAACCTTTTTTCTACGTTTGTGCTGTTGCAGAAAATGTAGAAAAGGCCTGGTCTTGTTGGACAGATTGGGTTAATTGATATAATTGGACAACTGTTCACACCTGCTGTAAGTGTCCATGATGCCATAATCTATGCTCTTTGGAATTTTAAATTATATCATGATTACTATGAAATGATTCAAAACATTTGGTTGAACTTTAAATTAGTACAATTTGTATTATCTTCTTGGATAAAAATCTCAAATTTGTCCTTAGAGGAAGTGCCCACTCAAATGAAAACAATGGCTCCTGAAAACAAGGTTAATGTATTATTTAAGCAGCTGCTGTCAGTTTTTACCAGGGTGATAATTCAACAGTAGAAAGAAACTAATGGGAGATGCATTGAAATAAATTTTCTGCAGGGATCCTGGACATTCTTCAACTGCAGGACACATTTTGTGTGCATGGAACAGATTATTGTAAAAAATTCAATACGGGACATAATTTGCCAATTGCTGCAGAATGTGATAAAATTCATTGTTCTAAAAGTTAAGTGAGAACACAATTTAGTTCTTTTGATTAAAATAAGAGATACTTAGTTTTTGATTTTTAGGGAGCATCACTATACTTTGTTAACACTATCACATAAAAGGATTCAGATGGTGTCATTCATTATTCCTGTTTCTATCTTAGTCATTAGTATGGGAGAAAATAATTTTAGTGCCTTGTATATACTTCTGATTAGAGCAACATATTTCTTCTCTGTTGATCCTTTCAGTATTCTAGGACTTGATTGGCTGTCCATTCTATTTCAGTTCTCACTTATCTGAGGAATGGAGGGAGGGAGGGATTGTCAATTAATATGCAGAATACTGAAAAGGCCAAATTAGTACCACACTGGAGTATGCCACGGAATATATTAAATATCAAAATCATCCCTCATTTTAATGACAAAGATTTTATCTAGAGCAAAAATAGCTGAAAATTAAACCTTTTACATGACAATGATATTAATGGGAATGGCAAATGGTGGCAACTTAACCCATTCTGAAATTATCTGATGACTCCAATAAAAATTCATTAGTTCTGTAACATTTGCAGCCTTTTACTACAACAGTGATGACATCTCTGTCACCATGTTAGTAGTGTGTTTTTAAAAACCTTGCTAGTTTGACAGAAGAAGATGTACAATTTCACTTTTTGGAGTGTCTGCCTATTAATACAATAGTATGTTTTCTCCAAATCTTATACATTTTCCTGTAGTCTGTTCTGAATTACTCTCCTTAGCACCATTGATTTGTACAGAATTTCAGTGTAAATTGAGGGTTCTTATGTCTTACCTCTAATTAGTTCAGACAGATCATTACGGAATGATGGTGAAATGAAAATCGGTTTAGTGATAAATTGCTTGTACAATTTGATTAGAATTTTTTTTTTATTCTAACAAAATCAGACATGAGGAAGTGTTCTTTATGAATCTGGGAGAATGCAGTTTATAAACGAATGGCAAACGTTAGTGATAGCTTTTCTTTAGTCAAGATCCTTTCAAAGGAGAGAGGGACAGGGATACTCGATAAGATAAAGTGTAGCCCCTCGATGCCTCGCTCTTATAGCGTCAGCCCAATCTTGACTTTAGGAATTTTGCTGGAGAAGGAAAAAAACATATTTGAGATCAGCACAGAGCACAATTTGACTGAAGCATAGTTTGAGTAGTGAGATATGGGAGACAAAATTGGTAGACTTGATAGGGGCACAAAATTTAGTATTTCAAATTATAGTGTGCTTATTATTTTATCCTTAACTTTATAGACAATGGGGGGAAACTGCTGAGGAGAATAGAGAGGGATTTACCCTGATGTGTGTTTAAGATTGTACTGGTGAAAAGTGGAAGTTACAGAGAGCGGTTGACAGGCCGTTGCAGTACGTTGCAGTATCGGGCAGTCTTGGCCCCAATGTATGGGATCGATAATAGAACAGAAGAAGAGACAGACTGGAGAGACAGTTGTGAAGAGGCGTCTGTAGGATTTAGTAACTAATCGGACATAGAGTTTGAACTTGAAATTCCATACCAGAGCAACAAGGAGAAGACAAGTACCATAAACAGGAAAGAGATGGTAAAATGGAAAAGTGGCTCTAGGGTGGGAAGCATGAGATTGATCATAAACTTTATGTACCAGTCCATGTCTTTGTGTAGAAGAATGGCAAGAAACATTCATCCAGAATCGAACTTGGACTGAGATGTAGACCTGAAGCTCATTCTTATAAAACTGATGGTTGAGGAGGGAGCGGTGGTGGCTGAGGTAGAACATATAAGTGAAATAAAAGTGGACTGAGGATGTCCTTGTGGGGAGAAGCTTTCTCAACAAAGTGTGAGAATAATGGCCTAGAGATAGCAGTGGGAAACTAAGAGGAAGGTAGAGTGTCCTTTTGATGGATTTGTGGTCCTGAGAGTCTTTAGGAAAAATTCAAGTGTGTTGAACACATTTTAAATAAAAAAACAGGAACTTCTGCCTGGAAGAATAGAGGAACACGTGTGATACAGTGGTAGAGAATGAAGTAGTGTCCTCGAGAAAGGGTGTTTTATAATAGTTTCCTGAGGCTACACACTGGACAGCGTAAAATAATAGACATTTATTGAATGGGAAAGGTGGAATGTGCTTGGAGTTCTGGCTACTTGGGAGACTGAGGTGAGAGGATCCCCTAAGGCCAGAAGTTCAAGGTTTCAGTGCACTGTGGCAGCACCTGTGAATAGCCACTGCAGTGTAGCCTGGGCAATACAGCAAGACCTTGCCTCTCAAAAAAAATAAATAGAAATATGTTTTCTCATAATTCTGGAGACTAGGAATACAAAATGAAGGTGTTGGTAGGGCCATGCTGTTCTGAAAGCTGTAGGGGAGAATCCTCTCTTGTTCTTGTAGCTCCTGGTGTCTGGTGGCCATCCCCGGTATTCCTTGGCTTGCTAGTGTGTCAGTATGATCGCTTCTCCATCATCATACGACCATATTCTTCCTTCTTGGCTTTGCCTCTGTGTCTTCTCTTATCCATATAGGATTAAAATCTCACCCGACTCCAGTATGACCTCAACTAATTACATTTGCAATGACCCTGTTTTCAAATACAGTCATGTTTTCAGGATTTCAAGGTTCCTGTTTTTGGAGACAATTCAACCCATAACAAGTATTCTCAGGAGGAATAGCTTCCAATGATAGGGGTGGGAAGTAGGCCAGGATGACAAAAGGTTAACAAAAAGGAGAGGGATCTAAGTAGACTGAATTTAGTTAAGAAAGAAGCTCACAGTATAACTAGTTCAGAAGGTCCTTTTGGAGCATAATGAAATTTTATTCCTCTAGTCCTGACTACTTGGATGGATGGGATGACCTACTGGATAATTCAGGGTTCCAAATGGGGGTAAGTGGTGGCTATCTGTCCTAGGCTTCCAGGTAGTCAAGAGCTTCCTGGTAGGATCACAATGGGTGTTGCCAGTATAGGTGTGTAATGACTATTCAACTGTCCTGCTTTGTGTAATTTTAAGAAACCTCTTTTTTATGAGACCTGGAAAATTATAGACATCCAGAGGATCTTTTCTGGACTAATTTATTTTTATTTCCCATTTTGGTCTTGTGGCTTGAGGTTTGGGGACAACTTAGTTGCTGGTTCAGACTTGTCCATCATCCATGTTATATACACTCAGATGTTAGGACCCCAGACCTCTATTTCTGTCTTAATTATCTAATATACTGTGTCATTGATACTGACGTAAAGGGGTTGATAATACTTGTTCACGTTTTTACAGCATAAACTCTGGGGCTTGTGACTCAATAAGTGACTTTGCTAGGGAGTCTTTATACAGGTTCTTTCGCTTCTTTGTCTTACCTTATTATATTATTTTAAAAATTAGACAGAATAATAAATGTTAATGCTATTGCTATCATAAGGAGCAAGGAAGCTAAAGCTTTATCTTTGAAGATAAAAGGAACATGTGAAAGTATTGTATCTTTTCATTGTGGATTTTCACACTGTGGCGACACACCTCCTTTAATCAGTCATCCTGTTTATGAATGGCTTATTGAAGTTGACAGGCCTTTGAGTCCTCGTCACATACATTACAGGGGGCAGAATAGACCTGATTCTGTCAAATCTTCTATGGTATGTTACTCTTTTTCCCCCAAATTGCAAATGCTGGAAGCTTCTGATTATTATCTGACATGTGTTCAGAATCTTAAAATCTTAGGGTTGGAAGCGACCTAAGAGTTGTTGGATTGGCAGATTATATTTGAAATGTAATAAACTAATTTAATTTAAACTAATTTATTTTTATATAAAATGACAGACACTTGCCAAAAGGTTTGATATATTTTTTTCTTTTTTTGATGAGGACCAAGCAATAAAATAAGGAAAATTTCATCCCTAGTATACAACTGAAAAGTACCCACTGATCATATTTTCAAAGTGTCTTAGCACAGTTTTAAAAGAATGCACTTTTTACCTCTCTTGGGTTATAAACAGAAACCAAGTTTCTGTTAACTGAAATGGACTCACTTTAAGATTAAAACAAAGTATTTTCAATGATAGAAAGAAAGGAATACCTAAAGAACAAGTGTGTTCCCTGAGATGTTCATTGCTTTGGAAAAATGACTTCCAGTAGGCAAAAATCAATTTAACAAAAGTATTAATGTTGCAAAATACTATGAATGAAAGGAAACATTTTAATTCAATTGAAAATTTTGCCTTATATTCCTACAGCTGAATTCCATTGATAACACCACATCTCGAGTTACAAATCATATTTAATTAATATTAACACCAGGTAATTGGCAAAAATAACTTCAAAGGAGTGCTGAGGAAATTGCAAATTGGAATTGCAGGTGCAGAAATACTGCAGAAGCTTTACAGAGATCCAAAGAACGTTTATATGATTTTAACAATTACTGCAGAACCTGATCACACAGAGAGTCGTTTCAAAGTTGTTCTTTTCCTTTTTAAAAAAAAGAAAGAAAGAAAGAAAAGAAAATAGTTACTAATTGTCACATAAATTGGATTTAATTTTGACCAAAGTACATAATTTGAACAATAGTTTTTAATTCAACTTGTTAATATGTTGTTTAGGATAATGCATCCTCATTTATAAGTGAAATATGTCTGTAATTTCCCTTTTTAATAATATATTTTTTCCAATTTTAGTATCAGGTATATCCTGATGAAGTAGAATGAATTTGAAGTATTTCTTCGTTTTCTATTGTCTATAAGATTTGGTATGATCTGGTTTTGAAATTATCTTCTATTTTTATTTATAAATATTAGTTGTCAATTTTGTGAGACTTTGGGGGGAAAAAAGGGTTAAAGTTTTTCTTCACCCTGGCCTTTCCTAATATTTAGGGCTTAGTAACTTCCGAGGAGCAACTGCTGCCATTAATGTGTAATAGCAAACAGCATTAAAATAAGTACTTTAAAACTTATGATTTTAATACTGTAGTTAAGTTTTTAGTAAACAATGGCAGTGTGTTGCAGTAGAATCAATCTTGGAGTCAGAAGAAAATTCTTTTTTTTTTTTTTATTGTTTGGAATTCATTGAGGGTACAAAGAATTAGGTTATACCTATTACATTTGTTAGGTAAATTCCCTCTTATAATTGTGTCTCACCCCCAAGAGGTGTGTCATACACCGTGACCTCCCAACTTCCTTCCTCTTCCCTTCTCCCTACTTGCTCCTTCCCCTTCCCTCCACCATGGATTAGCTCATCTCTTATCTTCATAGTAGAATTGAGTACATCGGATTCTTGCTTCTCGATTCTTGTGATGCTTTACTAAGAATGCATTCCACCATGTTTTTCAATTATGAGACTTTGTTAACAAGCTTCTCTAAGTATTAATTTTCTTGTCTATAAAACAGGGGCCTTCTGCTCAGTGACATCAAATGATATAATTCTTGTGAACGTTTATTATAGACTCTAAAATGCTTCTTAATATTAGACATTACTAGTGAAAGATTTCCCACACCCAAGAGAGGACAAAACTGTACATCGTCATAGGGACGGCAGGGCAGGTGTATTGGCTGCTGTGTAGGGTATTTGAAATAGCAGAGAGGTCTTTGCTTGATTTGTTAACTCCCTTCACTCTTAGTGATAAGTAGTAATTCCTCCTGAAAGGTCAGGGAGGAGGATTTTGAATGGTTTCTGGTTACTCACCTTCTCTTCTCTCCTTTCTCATTCCCAGTGCCCCCCTGTGGTAAGTATCTACCCTGTTGAATATTACTTGTCATAAAATCTGATGGTTGTCTTTGCTTGCGTGTGACTGTTCAATTGTGACTTTAAAAAGTTTCACGCTGAGAGTTGTGGCTCATGCCTATAATTCTAGCATTCTGAGAGGCTGAAACAGGAAGATTGCTTGAGGTTAGGTGTTCAGGACCAACCAGTGCACCATGATGAGACCTCTGCCTCTACATAAAATACAAAAATAGGCATAGAGGCTTATACCTGTAGTCCAGGTGACTCAGGAGACTGAAATACTTGAGCCCAAGAGTTTGGGGTTGCTGTGAGCTATGATGATGCCACTCTAGCCAGGGTGACAATGTAAGACTCTGTCTTAAAAAAAAAAAGATTGAGATTTGAGGCCAAGTTTGGGGTACCTTGCTTCATCCTTGCAATTGTGCTCCTATAAATCCCTGTCCTTAGACTTGTGGCACATACCTCTTGTTGCTCTTATTGTAATGCTAATTTCCCTGTTATGTCTCTTTTATCAGAATGTGTTTTTCTCAGTGGAAGGGTCTCTCAGTACCCAGAAGAATGCCTGGCACATAACACGAGCTCCATGGATGTTGGTGAATGGCTATTGCCATCAGATTCACGGCTATGTTAGAAATGTGAGCCTGGAGATCAGGCTTGCTCAGGATCTGGGAACTGACAGGCAGAGGTGTTTCCAACAATGGTTTGTGTATTGTCTTTTATACTGTGTAGCCTATGTGGGAACCTTCAGAGGCTATCATACCGCTAAGCTCCCATTTAAAATTCAATTTTTTTATTTCTGGCAAATGCCAAAGCCTATAATCTATAGGCATAGCCCAACCCTAATTTCTTAGCTAGACATGGCTAGGGAGTGATTAAGATCTTCTCACCATCTGGTTTGAGTTCTAAATGTTGTATTTAGCAAAAGGACTTGGATAACTTAATCACCCCAATTATAGACTGGAGATGACACTTGTATGACAAATGAGTGAGATCATACATAACAACATGTGGATAATGGCTGGGGCTCAAGAACTGTCAATTTGTTAAGAGCCTCACAAGTGGGTGGGTGGGTGGGGTCATATAGCCCTGAGCCCAGATCCCATTTTCTCAGTGAGTAGATGAGAGTGCCGAGGTCCAAGTAAGTGCTCAATTAAAGGCAGTCAGTGCTTGTCATTCCTGAAACTTACTCTATACTTCCTACCAGTGACCAATCTTGTTATTTCTTAGCATGATCTAATATACTGCCTAGCATAGTGCTGGCATGCATTGAATACATGAATTAATTAAATACCAGTCAGGTTGGTTCACCAAACCTGCAGCTCCTTTTCCATTTTGACCAATCTAAGTATTAATCGATGTGGTGAGGATTTGTAGTCCAGCTATCACGTTGTACTTGCATTAGACTTTGAGGATACAGAGTTGAATCATGGTCTCTGCTTCCCAGAAGGCCACTGTGTATCAGAAGATTCAAAATTAGTGTGATCTTTGTCTTAGCGGAAGCATCACTTAGAGGCATTGCCCCAAAACACCATACCTGAGACACTTCATATAACAAAAAGATTTGGCATAAGGCAGTGAAGGTGACAGTTTGTGCACCCTGAGCTCAAAGGCAGTACACAGTGTTATGTGAGTTAAATTAATGCAGATAACTTAAATAGAAGCATAGTTTCCTGAGGAAAAAACGTAGCACAAAAAATTGAATGTAGGCTGTGATGTCAAGTTAGGCTAAATCCCCATAGCCTGGTGGGATAGGAGACTAAAAGGACATCACTAGGGTAGGATGCAGGTTTGACTCATTCAGCACCACATCCATGCCACTGAGATCAGGGCACCAACGCATAATTGGAGCTCAAATAAGTGTTGAATGAACTGTCACATCAGCTCACAAGAACAGTTCCATCTAACTCTGGGCAAACACATCAAGCAGCATTTGAAGGGGAGCATGGTGGTTGCCCTCCATGTTCTGGAACACAAAAGGCTAGCAATGCACTCTGAACATCCCCATTTCCCTTAATAGCCCATTATGCACATGCCAGCTGTGATGCATGATGCAAATGTGACTCCAGAGTCCTATGGCCACGAGTACCACTGCCTTGGAAGTGTTTCCGAGCTGCTACAAGAGGCATTATTTTTTTTTCTCACTGCTACAACTGCCAGAAGACACGTTTAAATCATTACTTGAATTTTCTTTCCCGACCAAACCTCTTCCCAGAGCTGTTAAGGAGAAACAAAATGTGCTGACTTGAGTTTCACTTTCTCTCCTTTTCCCCTTCCTTTCCCTTGTGAGACCCCGGTGAATAATGATATGGCTTTGGTCAGGTAACGGTAAAAGGAGCAAAGTAGGAAGCTGAATGTTCACCAAACATGCACAGAGACTGTGCAGCACAGTTCTGCCAAGGGATACGACCCTCGAAATAATTGGCACCTATTTCAATCAACTGTGCATCTGACAGCCTTCTGATTTTATTATTCTTGAGCTATTTATTTTCAAAGGAAGTGTAATTGTTGCTCTGTTGGTAAGTTATGAAGCAAATTGGGAAAACATTTTTCTAATTCTCAGGCCAACTCTTTTAGGGCCCACAAAAATGACATAATTGGATTCTGATGTTGCTTCATTTCTGCAGGAGGATGCTTTTATATTATGTTCTTCTATCAACACAGCAAGTACAGATTGCACCTTAAAGCTCTCATCTAGCTAGTGCTGGAGTTGCCAAGCAGAGTGGCTTTAACAAGGAAATGACTTTCGGAAAGAAAATTAAAGGATGCGATTTCTTTGGGGATAAGCACAGGGAGAGAAGCATGCTTCTTGTTGTGGTTCGTGAGGCATGCAGAGGACAGCTGACAAGGCCCTGACTATAGAAGCTGATGCCCAAGAGCAACCTGAGTAGTCTCAGATCCCAAAATAATTCAAAGAATGGGAACAAATGTGGGCTTGGGTCTCATGGAACTTCATAAATCAGGGCTCAACCCAACAGCCATAATCAGTTTTATGGTTTGAATTGTACCCTCCTCAAAATGCATGTTGAAGTCTTAACTCCTACTGCTTCAGAATGTGACCCTGTTTGGAAATAGGGTTGCAGATGTCATTAATTAAATTCAGGTGAGGTCACATGTAACTGGTGTCCTTGTAAATAGAAGGAATTTGGACACAGGCACACACATAGGGAAGACACCATGTGAAGAAGAGGGCAGAGACTGAGGTGATACGTCTGCGGGCCAGGTATGCCTAAGATCTCCACCAAACCACCAGAAGCCAGGGGAGAGACATGGAAGAGATGCTTCCTCACAGCCTCGGAAGGATCCAGCCCTACAAATACCTTGACCTGAGGTTCCTAGCTTCCAGAACTGGGAGACAATAATTTTGTTTCTTAAGCATTGTGTTTGTGGGACTTTGTTACAGCAGCCATAAGAAGTGAACACAGTTGGCAATGGGAGTTAAGTAGTAGGAAAAAAAAAAACCAAACAGGGACCACATGGTTGATGTGACAGATCCTATCTCTTTCTAATAATTTGCACAGAAATCTCAGCGAGACAGAGAGAGAGAGAGAGAGACTTAAAGCATCACCTGAAGCTGAATCCCCTTACTCTAGGGAACTCATATGTATTCATTCATAGTGTCATGTCTCTGGATATGACCATAAAAGGACATGAGAAATGCAATGACTGGAGGGGGTCCAGACCCCAGCACAAAGCCAGGTCTCTGCTCAATGGTTTACGCAGTCAGACCTTAGCGGCTGTTTGGGAGCACAGACAAAGGACCAGACGCTTCCACCCAAGCAGGTGAAAGTGGACAAGGAATAGGCAGAGTGTCTCAGGAGGCCAGAGTCTGGGGCCAGATTCATCTCTAGGGATCTGAAATGTATGTCAAAAGTGGGACAATACTGTAAATTTGCAATGACAGAGAGGGGCTCAGGGCTCACACCAGGACAACTAGGAACAGGGGCCATCATGGAAAAATCATTCCAGACCTTGGGCACTTGTGGGTTGAGGCTGGGTGTGAACTGTTGGCCTTGGATCAGACTCAGAAATGGAGCAAGACTGAAGGGCATGAGTGCTGCTTGATAAGAGTGATCAGAGATAATGAATGGGCTAACACTGTCAGGGCAAGTCAGACACTGATTATCTCTGGGATACATCTGAGTCATTAGCAATAGATGAAGAAATATGCCGAATATATTCATACATGTTAAACATTTCCCAAATATATATTTTATTGTGAACACCTGGTCAGTTTCTAAGGTCCTGTGTAAACTACTTTGTGTTTTAACTACCCACCTCTCTTTCTTCAGAGGCAGAGAGCATCGCTCATTCATCTTTAATTAGTGCTGTAGTTGCAACATCTAGAAGCTGCTCTAAGAATGCTTGTTGAATGCATGATAAATGGACACATGGCAGGTGTGCGTATCCCAGAGACGCAATGTCAGGAAGTAGGTGGCTTGGGGAGGAGGAGGGACAAGCGGCAGTCCACGTGAAAGTGTTGTAGCAGAGAATGGGACCGTGTCTTAAAGTTAGGGTTCAGCCTCGTGTCCTGCCTCGGGGCCCTTAGGAGACATGGGGTTTGGGGCATGGCTGGGTCTGCAACAGGAAGGTACTTGGGAAGGATGGAAAGCCAGGAAACCAGACTTCAGGGCTAGGGTGAAGTTCAAAAGAGAAGAAATAAATTAAATGGCAGTAGGCTTGCCCCCCAGATTGCTAAACTTGATTCTAAGAACCAGCACCAGATGGTAGATCTCTAATTCTGGTGAGGCAAGGCTGACTTAAGGACCAGAGATCTGGTCTGACAGACAAGGTGGATGCAAAATCAGAAAGTAGATAAACATGCTGAATGTATTATTACTCTTTCAGCTGTCTTGAAGTGATCCAGGTATATAAGTGTGTGATGAGGTTCACAACTGCAAGATGTCCTAAGGTCTAGACCAGAGCTTTTTACAGTCATGACTCCAGGTCCTGGGAAACTTACTTAATCACCATTTGGTCAACAAATAATTGATGCCCAGATGAAGTTACAAGACATGAACTAAGTGCTGGGAATTCATAATCTGGTCTCTGGCCTCTAGGCCCTCAAATTCTAATGAGAAGACTGCTTTTAAAAGGAAAAAAAGGCAAACAAATTAATAATTATAAACAAGCTAGTAATTATAAATTATGCCTTATTAAGAAAGAAGTAAATGCATGCTAAGGGTTTATTTGAAAGATAGCAGAGAAGTCAGTGTGGCTAGAACTCAGCAAGACTGCCCAGAAGATGGGTAGTCAAGGACTTAACTGACAGTTGAAGAGGCCATGACTTGAAGTATGGATTTTATTCTCATGCAATGGAAAACCTTTGGCAGGGTTTGATTTGAGAGTGGCATGGTACGATTGAGGCTTTATGAAGATGGGCAGAAACTCGATTGCAGGGGCAACAAGGAAGCATGAGTTAGAAGATGAGTTAGAAATTTATTGCAGGTCTCCAAGTGAGGGCTGGTGTTGGCTTGGACTACACAGTAAGAGCAAGGGCAGAATGTGAGTTGGGATTGGTGGATACACAGTCCCAGGTTTGGAGGACAGGGTCACTGGATCCTATAGAGATCCATGCCATTGAAACAGCATCTTGGCCAATAGCAGGCTGTGTCCTGCACCTTTAGGTTGGGATGGGTGAGTCCAGAAGGACTATGTGAAAGGATGATATGAGGATGGGATATCAGGTGAATTATTTCCTGCAAAATGTCACTCTAACTAATGCTTAATTAGTGAAAAGAGCTGAAAAGATAAATGCCCCCTCTAGGTTATTGTTAAAAAGCTTTTTAACAAAATCCACTTAGAGATCATTATACCTATTTTTTCCTGGATGGTAGAAGGATCTGAAATTTAGAATTTCCTGGTTAATGGTTCTAAATATTTCCCCTTAAACTCATATTCTTTTTGCCTTTTTTTTTTTTTACTCTCTTGTGTTCCTAATTCATTTTACAGCTCATTAATCATTACGCAGTTTTCTGAACATTTTTGTGCTCTCATAATACAGTGGTGATTCTGGAAACACTTCTGGTTCCTCATACTCAAGTGTCATAGGAATGGGTGATTTGACACTTTCATCTCTAAAAATTAGGTTTAATTCATCTTTTGTTTAAAGTATGTAAAATTATGATTTGACTATACTGCTTTTGATTGCAAATTCCAACACAAACCATATTCTGCTAAACATGGATTATTAGCTTCAATGGAAGATGGAGGCCATCTTGGATCTTTTTCTGTCCTTTTGTCCCCAAATCTGAGATTCTCCTTGGATGATTCATTGAAGCAAGAGAACCAATATTTATTAATGCTTTCTTTACAAATACCATCTAATAGATTTTCGTTTGCTGTGAAGCTGATGTTATTTCTATATTATAGAAGGGAAAACCAAGGCTCAAGCAAAGTATGTAAGAGCCCGAGATAATCTAGTCAGAAAGTAGTAGCATGGGGTCCAAACTCAGGCCCACTGATTCCAAAGTACATGTTCTTTTTACCCACTCTTGTTATTTCTCTTTTGAGTCTGTAGATTTTGGTTTCTGTAGTCACGTTTCCCATTCTTGCCTTGTTGAGCTGCAGGGAGGATAAAAAGAAAATGCCCTTGTACAGAGCCGGATTTCTTGCCGTTCCTTCCTCTCCCTATTCCTGCCCTTACCTTATTACCTGAGCGTCTCCTGATGTGCCCATGTTGCTGTCTTCCTTCTGCCGGAAACACTGCAGCCCCAGTGTCAGGCTGGAGTGATTTTTATTCTTTAAGACCCAGCATCAGCGAATCCTCCTTGGTGAATGAAGCCTTCCTGGACTCCCTTAAGTAGTGTTATTTGAGCTCTTGTCTGTGATGGCAATACTTTGTGCGTATCTTTAGTAAAGAAAGCTTTATTTCATTGTGTCAGTCGGGACCAAACTTGAGCCAGGGAGGGAATTTAGGGTTCAGAAACAGTCTAGGAGTAAATCCGACTTCAGGTAGCTTAGCTCCACATTTTAAACTGAAGTCTGCAGAAGTGAGTCTCGCTCCGGCTCTGGGCTCTGCTCTCTGAGTGTTGGCATCATTCTCAGGTTTTCCCCACGTGGTGGGAAGATGGCCACCAGCAGCCGTGGGCTTGCACGCTGCCAGCTTAGCAACTGTATTAGAGCTGCCTTAACAAATTACCACACGCAGGTGGCCGGAGACAACAGAAATTTATTCTTTCACAGTTGTGCAGCCAAAAATCCGAAATCAAGGTGTTGGCAGGCTTGGCTCCTTGTGGAGGCCCTGAGGGGGAATCTATTCCATGCCTCTCTGGCTTCGGGGGCTGCCAGCAATCCTTGGCATTCCTTGGCTTGCAGCTGCATACCTCCAATCCATTGTCACATTGCCCTCCTCTCTGTGTATTTCTGTTTTCTTTTCTGTTTCTCATAAGGACACTCATCATTGGATTTAGGGCTTAGGCTAGTGCAGGATCGTCTCATGTTAGTTCCTCATCTTAATTATATTTGCAAGACACTTATTCCAGATAAGATCACAATCTGAGGTTCTGGGTGGATGTATCTTCTGGAGGGAATACCAGCTAACCTACTGTAGAAACTTTAGTGGGAAGTTGTGCTTTACTTCCATTTGTTCCAGCAGAAGTCCCAGGCTTGACCTCCACTGTGCACCAGGTGACAATTCATTCTGAACACAAGTATAGTCTAGAGAGGAAGGGGAGAGAAGAGAGAGGGGAGGGGGGAGAAGAGAGTGTCATTGCGGGGTCTCACATAATGTGCACAATGTGAGGGTGTTCAGTAAGCCCCCTAGGTGAAAGGCTCAACTACAACTTGAACTTTACCTTAGAAATAAAAATAATGCAACCCATTTGTACTCTCACATCAATCTGAAATTAAAACAAAAAGCTAGAACTGTGGCCTGGGGAAGACATGGGCCACCTGCCCATCTCTGGAGCTGGAGAGAGGAAGGTGGGCCCCACTTGAAACATATGGTCAAAACCATAGAGAGGGGTCATTCCGATTTTCTAGAACAAAGAGAGAAGGCTGCCTGGCCAGCAAACCTCACAGATGTTCCCTGCATTCATTGTATTTTGTAAGTCTGTTGACATCTCTGCCTTCTACCTAGACTGTGACCTTCTCAAGAATATAAGCGACCTAATCTCATTCATCAGTGCCCGGAGCATGAACAAGCTCTATCAACATATGTTAAATTAAGTTAATGTAGTTAAAATTCCTTTGAAAAATAGGCTCCAAATGTAACCATGACTCCTAATATTTGTCAAAAATAGTTTTGGCCTCCCTTTAAATGACAACAAGCAAAACAGTTTTACAGAACAACAACAACAAAAAGGCTTCTGTTGGGGCATTCCCTTGGACTTTGAAAAGGCTCTGTATCTGTCCTGCCTCCATCAGCCCTACTTTGTTGGGAATCAAAGGAATTACCCCAGGGTCCTCATGTCTATGGAGGAGAGCCACACCTGCCTCCCTCAGAGTAGGTAGATGGGCAAATCTGTAGGGTGTGGACTCTGCCCTGCAGTACCACCACCGATTGACTCCAATCAATGAAAATACACAAATCACACAGCAGCCAGAGAGCTGCCCTAATAGAGCTTCTCAGTAACAGGCCAGTTCTGACCACCAGCTAATTGGATGGCAATCAGAGGAGCCCAGGCAAAGAGGAAAGACATTTTGTCTGGCTGTGATAAACGTGGATGAATCCTCTATTTTTGAAGAAGATATTTTAATTCTTTATATGGCTTTTAAAACAATGACTTTTTCATTTCTTCATTTAAAAAAAGTGGAATTCTCTGTGTGACTACTACAAAGTGTGGAAGTTGTATGTATTTTGTGAGTTTTGAAGGGGAAAAGGAGCTCTGAAGAAGCCCTCTATTAAGAGCTGTCTTAGATCCTGTCACTGGCCCTCCTGCCAAGTGCCCTCTGTCCCCCCCTCCCCCCTTCCTTTTCTCCTCTTTCCCTTGCTAGACTATATTTGAGGGCAGTTGGTGGGATCTCACCTAATGTGCACAATGTGCGGGTGTTCAGTATGCCCCCTGGGTGAAGGGCTCAGCTACACTTTGAACTTTAGCTTGGAAATGAGAACCCTGTAACCTAAGAATTGGTGCCCGCATATTAATTTGAAATAAAAAAATAAAAAGAATTGGTACCCTCATATTAATTTGAAATAAAAAAAGAGAATGTTACTTTCTTTGCATTATTATTATTATTATTGTTGCTTAGTATTTCCATTCAGCAACCGTCTGATTTCTTTTCTGAATGTATTTATCTTCATTCATTCTTTACGAGGTTTTTCTTTCTGGTCCTTATCTTAAACATTTGTTATTGTTATTAAGTTTTAGGCCTTTTTAATTCTGTAAAGGCAAAAAGTGGAAACCTAATAAACACATGTATATGTAAACAAAAAGGAAAAAAAAGAGAATGTCTTAGAGAAGGTAAATGTAATTGGCGTATTGAATAGGTGTGACCCCATAGTACAAATTCTTTATTTTCAAATTGCAACTTCTTTATTTGATTATTCCACATTTTTTCTTTTTCTTTTTAATTTTTATTAAATCATAATTGTGTACATTTGTGCAATCATGGGGTACAATGTACTGACTTTATATACAATCTAAAATATTTTCATTGAACTATTTAACATATTCCACTTTTTTTCTGGTAAAAATTCTAAATATGAGATTTATCCTCAACATATTTTTGGTTGCACAATACATTATTGTTGGCTATAGGTACAGTGTTGTTTAGCAGATCTCTAGAGCTTGTTTATTTTGCTTAACTGAAACTTCAGATCCTTTGATTAGTAATTCCCATTTCCCTTTTCCCTAGTCCCTAGAAATCACCACTCTACATTTTCATTCTATTAGTTTAACTATCTTGATAGCTCATGTAAGTGGAATCATGCAGAATTTGTCTTTCAGTGACAGGTTTAATTTATTTAGCCTAATGTCTTCAAGATTCATCTTGTTTTTGGAAACTTCTTTGTTTTTCTATTTCCTACTGATTCTCCACCCATGCTGGCCCAGCATCTCCCCACCTCTCTCTGGAAGATATCTTGGTCTCATCCTCTTAGTCCTCTAGCCCCTTCTAAATTATATGAAAAGATTTATTTATTAAAATGTCCAATCCTGCGTAATAAAATGTTGAAATTCAAACCGAAATTTCCTCCCATCCCACAGCTTAGGGCTGCATGAGGCTGAAACCCTCCAGTGGAGAAAAGGTGGGGGCTGAGCTGCCTTTTCCTCCATTGCCCAGTTGTGTTCTTCCTCCTCCTGCCTTGCTGCGGGTCGTCTATTAACACCCAGTAGCAGTTAAAGAAGCATCATCGGCAGAGTATTCCCGGTATAGTGCTTGTTCTTCACTGGAAGTGTTCTCTTCTCTGTCCCTATTTATTTTTTTCCTTGGAGAAACTTTTATATTCTCCCTGGCTTTTGGCATCAGGCCCTCCATGTGCGCCAACATATGCTTCAGGTCTTGATCTCAGCAGCATGAACTTGAGGGGTCAGCTTTTTTCTCCCTTGCTTGTAAACAACAGGCTGGAGGTAAGAATTGATTAATGAAGGTGAACCATAACCCCAGTTTCTTTTGTTTATGCTACAACAGGAGACGTCCCTCGGTCGTACTCAGTGATGTATGATACACTGGCTAGGGCAGAGTACTGTGATAGGCTCAAGAAAGGGACAAAAGGTGATAGGGCAGCTATCCTTAAAGGGCTTAGAACCAAGACGGGACATTAATTGCTGAATATTCATGCCATGAGCTATGCAAGTGAGAGGAGGAAGTGACTGGTTCCAACAGGGACATTACTGGAGGGCTTTATGGAGGAGCAGCCTTGGGCTAGGTACTGAAGGAAGAGGAGATGCTTGTTAATAGAGACCTGGGAGACAGATAAAAGCAATTAAAACAATGTGTGCTTCATAGAGTTAAAGAATTTCATTGAGAAATGCTTAAGAGCACTTTAGAATTTGAATACATAACTTTCTCAACAATAAAAAAAATAGAAAAATAGTGTGCTTCCTTTGGTGGGTGTGCCTTTGATTTTTTTTTCTTCTTTTTCAATTTTATGCTGCAGAAGGACCTGCTCCAGTGACAAAGTTTATGTTTCTGAGTTCCCAATGTCATGGTATGCACTTTCATCCCATGCCTTTTCCCAGGTCCTGGTGAGAGAGATTGGTCAGTCTGTTTTCACCCTGAAACAATTGGCAGTCTGAATGTCATTGCCGTTGGACCTTCCAGCAGCTTTTAGTAGCAGTGACTCCTCAATGGAGACTAGGACGGGTAGGTAAGTTAGTGATGAGACAGAAACACTTCTCTATATCCTCAGGCCTGGCCAAGGTACATAAGGCCTGGAATCACGGTCTCCATCAACAATGACCTTCTCTTCCTTTCTGTAGCTATGACACAGTCATGCCATGGTTTTATTTTAATGAATGATAGAACCTTAGGTTCATGTCCCCTGGATCATTGGTGGTTTTGTGTCCAAAAACTGTAAAGCTAATCTATAATGAAGGTGTCCTGCAGTTTCAAGTATCATTTATCTTAATGGAGATGGTCTACAGTGCACCTAAAGTCACCCCGTCTACTTCCACAGTTCAAGTACTCAAATGCCCAGCTGCTGGGCACTGCTGAGGGACTACATTTTAGCTTATTAAGATTCCAACTCCTAATTTGTTTTGTGTTGAGAAATTCTAGTGTTTGCAAGTATCTTCAAGGGACAGCATGGTCTAGCTCTGCTCATTTTTAATATTCTACCAATCCTTTTTTCCTTGGTCACTAGTTCTGCTTAGAGGTTGGAAAATGTCTTTTCAACTCTTGAAAGACAAAAAATAATCTTATTATAACCCTTTCTCATGTCAGGTTCAAATCAGACTGTTTGTGCTAACACTGATTGTATGAGGGTTTGGAGTGTGTGTGTGTAGGATTTAGGATGACATTGTGGCCAAATAAATGCTTACAAATTCATAGTTTATTGCAAGGCTTTCACACCAACAATCAATGCAAATGTATTATTCAACACACCCAGGCAATAATGAGAGAGGAGGGGAGACAAGTCACAGCAGTAGCTCAGGAGACCAGCACGCTGACTGATGAACCCTCAGGTCTGGTTTCCCTGGGACAACATCAATGGGGGCATCATTGTTTTTCTCCACTAGGCGTCTGGTGGCTACAACCTGATGGAAAAGAGGCCTTGGCGTTCTCATGGGGAGAGCTTCTCCAGACATCTCAGCCACAGTCAGTTTCCTTGTGGTTTTAATGTGTCTTCACAGGGGTGTCCCTAGACATTATCTTCACCTTCTTTCCGGCTTCGCTTTCTTGTCAGGTCTCAGGCTGCCTGGCCACAGCAGGTGTCATCACCCCAGTCCCCCTGTACTTCATAAATATATTTATCACACTGAGGGACAGTAATTTCACTGCAGGCTGAATCCCTGGTCATAAGTGACTCTATTTTGAGATACTTAGGATCATAAACCATTATTACATATCTCTCTTCCCCAGGATAAATAGAGCTACTTGTTATTTTTAGGTTATTATCAGTGATTTTTAAGTTCTATATCACATTATGAGCTACTAAGAACTTTTTTTTTTCACTAACAGAAGGAAAAATCACAAATATATTCCCTAGAAGGTAGTATCTCTGTTAAGGTCTGTAATCTGGGTATAAAGTAATTATTCTCATGTATCCAGGCACTATGTTGTTAGGTGTCAGGTTACCAAAATGAACAGAACATAGTACTCACTCTCTTCTAGGGATTTAAAGCCACAAAGCAAAAGGGGATGTTGCTCACAGTTGCTGGCAAATTCTATGCTGAGGAGTACAGGAATGAAAGTACTTTATTATGCCCAGAGATATCAGAAAACACTTCCAGAAAATAATGGTGTTTGAACTGATCTTGGATAAAAGAGGGCTTGCATTTGAGGAAGAGGGGAATAGTATTTGCAAAAGTTTAGGACCAAGAAAGAGTATGGCAATTTCAAGGGAGTACAAATAGGTGGTGTGGGTGCAAGGATTATGAGAGCTTATGAGGAGATGGCAGGAGATGAGACTGGAAAAACAATGAGGACAGGATTGTGCAGGACCTTTTCACCAAACTAAGGACATAGGGCCATTGAAAGATTTAAAATAGGGCAGGAGCACAACCAGATTTGTGTTTTAGGGCAATCCTTCTGACAGTAGGTTGAAAGTAAGACAGAGGGACTCAATCCATCTGCAGGCAGCAGCAAGAGCTAGTAAGTTATTGCAGTAGTCCAGGCAACCAATGACGAGGCCTCACATAAAGCGTAGTTAGTGAGGATGGAGGGGAGTTGACAAACAGGAGACCGTTAGGAAGTAGAATCAATAGATCTTTGCAAGCAATGGGGTGTACAGAACAAAGGGGATGGCAGTGTCAGGGACAGCTCTCAAATTTTCAGCATGGGCACCTGGGTGGGTAATTTAATTATTACCCAAAACAAGGGAAACAAAAGGAAATATTTTGAGGTGAAGTTATATTTTTAAAAATGTTATCATGGACCCAGTTCTGGTAAGTGCATAGGTATGATGGCTAATATACTTCAAGTTGGCTGGGCCATGTTGCCCAGATATGTGGTCAGATGTTATTCTGGATATTTCCATGAGGATGTTTTCAGATGAGATTAATAGTTAAAATAGTGGATTTTGAATAAAGTATATGGCCCTGCATAATGCCAGTGGGCCTTATCTGATCAGTGAAAGGTCTGAAGAGAACAAAAGAGTGATCTCTCTTGAGCAAGAGGGAGTTCCTTTTAGTTCTGTTTCTGTGGAGAACCCTGAGTATTTGGGTATACAACAGGCTATGGGGCCCTGCTGCCTGGGCGTGAATCCTGCGCTGGCACTTCCCAGGTGAAATCACTGCGTGATGATGTTAGGCAGATGACTTCTACAAGCCCTACCTGCCACATCGTAAATTGTCAATAACAATGTTCTTTACCTCATGTGGTTTTTGTAAGGATTAAAAGAGAAACTCATGTAAACTTTTAAGCTTAAGATTTAGCATCCCGTGAGCTCTTAGGAAATGTTTGCCATTATTATAACCAAGGAAACATTACACATTAGTGTTAATGACTAATAACAGCTCAGATTGTTACCTTTCCCAGGAGAGATTTATGTCATAATAGGGATCAGCATTTTCCATTAGGAGAATTAGCTTCTTAGCTTAATGCTTTGCACATTGAACTAATGGGTAAACATACATTGAATGGTTGAATTATTTCCTGGTACAGGTGAAGGGGATCAGAGAATCACAGCTCGTTAAAGGGAGAAACTGAGGCCCACATGGATGAATGACTTAAAGATCACAGAGTGAGTTACTGGAAAGGCCCACCAGGGACTCAGATTTCCTGACTCCTTCTCTAATGGAGCAAGGAGGCCGAATCTATACTTTGCAGCCCATCTCCAAGCTGCCCTAGCAAAGCAGACTATATTGTATATCATCTTTGGTAAAATTCTCAAAGGGTTTATTCTGGAATATACTAAAATATGTAAAAAGATATTCAGATTTTTTAATTAAATAAAAATGTTTTCAGGATTATCAGCATATATATATATAAAATGAAAAGGGGAGAGTGGTATTTTTTTTCTCTTCCTTTTTTGGTGAATGCCTGAGTGTGCAGGGTGGGATCTGTGTGTGCCCACTGACTGTTCACTCTCCCCTCCTGTGTACTCACTCTGTGAACTTACTTGTGTAGAGGTTGTTTCTACGATGCCCAGTCCATGGCCATTTCCAGAACCTCTCTTTTTTTCCTTGGCATCCTCCAGCCCTGCTGACTCTCTCTTCTTCTAGAAACAGTCTTTATCAACAGTCAGAATTTCTTCTTCTATGTTTCCCTCTTGGCACCTGTATCTCCTCCCACCACTGATGGCAAAAGTTCCTGAAGGATCTGTTCTTGGCACTCTCGTTCAAGCTTTCAGTTTCAAGTGTCTGCATGCTGATGACTCCTGAGCAATATCTTCAGCCCTGATGTCTCATCCTCCAGACTCACACTGTCATTCATAGTAGTCCTTCTCCTCTTCTTCCTCTCCTCCCTCTCCTCTGGGCCAGGAAAGGTATAGGGTGTGGGGGGTACCCAGGAAGGCCGCAGTTTCTACCAGGCTGGTTGGGGGAGACAGGTGTTGACATTCACTATTTGAATCTTCTCTATTCGAAAAATGCAGGATGAAGATGTGCCCAGGGTTCGCTGGGAACACTGGTTCAGTAAAGTAAGCTCATTAATATTTAACTCTGGTGATGCCAGGTTTGGCATCGTGAGATTAATGTCTGAGTTTCATTGTGAAGAAAAAGAAGGTGTTAGACGGTAAAGAGACCATCTTGCTCAATTGCACAGGGATGGAGAAGGAAAGACCTGTGTTTACAATGGCGAGTTGTTCAGTGTGACAGAAGCAGTCAGGACACAGGCATTCAGGATAGGCCGTGGGCAGGGAGATGGGGTAAGAGAATAGGCTGGTAATATGGGCAAAGGCCAGCTCAAAAAGGACCTTTTGTGCTATTTGAGGGATTTTAAAATGTCTGCTAAACATCTCTAATTAGCATCTCATTCTTAGCATCTCTCAGAGTGAAATGATCTTTTACCTTAAATATTTCTGTTGTCCATATTAAATTTCAGCTAATGAGGGATATTTCGTGTTGAGTGTTTTGTTTACAGAATGAGTGCATTTTTCATAATGGGAAGAGAGTCTATTTTTGATAGCAAGCAGTAGAAGAACTATCCCCAAACTGGCTTAAATAGTAAGTACATTTGTTTTTTCCTACATGACAAGAAGTGTGGAGATGCATCAATTCAAGGCGTGGTTACGTCAACATACCATTAAGGCAGCAAAGATTCAGCTTCTTTCTGTTATTCTGCTCTGTTATCCTTAACATGTGGCCTTTCTCTTCATTGGTCTGTCCTCATTGTCTCACTGTAGCAGGTCCAGGGATCACATGTAAATGGCAACAGCTATAGAAAAACAAAGGGAAGTTTATCTTTATGAATCTCTTCATTTTTCAAAAAGCAAAAACACCCTTTCCAGAAACTTCCAGAAAACCTTTCATTATTTCTCTTTGGCCAAAATTCTATTACATGCTTACTTCTAAATACATACTTGGGAAAGAATATGGAATTACAGTGACTGAGTTAGATCATACGTTCTCGATGGTGGCATAATCATTACCATGGTGACAACACTGTTTCTTGAGGATGGGAGCATATTATTTACCTATGTTGCTTTGACAGATTACCACAAATTTAGTGGCTTAAAAGAACACAGATTTATTATCTCCTAGTTCTGGTTGTTAGAAACCCAAAATTGGTCTCACTGGGCTATAATTAAGGTGTGTTAATTATTCAGCAGGACTGCATTCCTTTCTGAATCTGTTTCCCCGCCTTTTCCAGCTTTTAGAAGCTGCCAGCATTTCTTGGCGAATGGCCTCTTTCCATTTCAAAGCCAGCAATGGCCAACTGAGTCTTTTTCATGACCACTTGACTTTTCTAGTTTCTGACTCTTCTGTCTTCCTCTTCCCCATTTAGGGGAATGGGTTCATTTTTGGTAAAGAGAAGAAAGGACCCTTTTGGTTACGTTGACACTATAGGAATAACTTCCCCATCTCAAATTCACCTGAATAGCAACCATAATTCCATCTGCAACCCTGACTCCTTTTTGCCCAATAATCTACTGTATTTACAGGTGGCAGAGATTATGAGATGAATGTCTTTGTGGGGCTATTATCCTATTTACCACAGGTATAAAAATAATTTTTAGATGTTAAAGGAGTTTGTTGTCCTCCAAATGTCAGTATATCTATAAAGTTAAAAAGTCATGGATGGAGTTGGAGAACATTTTACTTAGTAAAGTATTATAAGAATGGAAAAGCAAGTATCCAGTGTACTCAATAATAACATGAAACCTGTAGATGAATAGATACACACCCACTTAAGAGAAAAACACAATGAAACTCAAGTGGGGGAAGAGGGGAGGAGATGGGAAGGAGGAGAGAGAGATAGAGAGAGAGAGAGGAAGAGGGAGGGGGATTGATGTGCTCTTACCTTATAGGCACAATGTAAGGGTATATAATACACCTCTTGGGCAAGGGGCACAACTACAACTTGAACTCTACCTAACAAATGCCAACAATGTTACCTAATCACCTATACCCTCATATTAATCTGAAATAAAAAATGAAACAAAATATTGTGGCATAGGAAGGGAGATTGGGAATACTGGAGGCAAAATATGTCTACAAAGGCTCCATGGGGTCCTTTTTGGTTGAGAAATACTGGGTTAGACTAACTAAAATAAGATTCACCAATGGGGCTCTGGAAGCCCAGTGTGCCTTGAAGCAAATGGCCACTGCTGCCTGAACAATCCACTGGGAAGAAGGAAGGAGAAATAGCTGTTGGGTCTACTGTAGGGAATGTATGTTCTAGAGGAGTTTGAAGCTGAGGAAAGAAGAAGGACATGCAGTTGGCATGAACGTTGGCAGGGACAAAGTCATCAAAATCCAGATGGTTTTTGTCACTGTATGCTCTTCTGCACTACTATTTTTGATTTGTTTTTAATTTATTTTTAAAAAAATGAAGTATCTATCCTGAGAAAACATTAAAGTTTGATTTTTATTGGCTTAAAAAGTACACATGTAAATGACATTGCCTAATACATCATTGATGCTGATATATGTCATAGTTGGATGACTTGATGTAACAACATCTGAATGATGAAATCAAGTGAATGATTAGAAAGGTTATAATAAAATCTTCTATTTCTTGTATACATGCTTTTCCTTATATATGGGCCTCCTTTTTCTTTTTCACTAATGGATTGTTTCTCCAGAAGTTACCATTTGAAATTCCATTACTTCATGAACTGCTCACAAAGCTCTGGAAAATTACTTCTAATTCTAAAATAATTATACCACTTATCATTACTCAGTCAAGAAAAATGGGCATTTATGTGTGATTTTTCAATATTTAGATAAGCTGTTACACCTCTTCTTTTAAAATAGTCCTGATTGCAATGCAAATTGCAAGCTGTGATGCCATCACTGAAGATTGGAAGGGAGGCTGATCTCATCTGGTTGATATCCTCTGTTAACAATGGGTGCCTCTGAGAGCCTCGTTGAGTCATCTTTGGATCTCTTCACAAAGTGTAGTCTTTTCAACCAAGGCTGTGCTATGCATCATTGTATAGTCATTCCCATGGCATGTGTGCCTTTGCTATCTAACAGGAATTATGATTGCCCTCAGCTGCCAATATAATCTCCACTATTCTGCCAGGCTTGGTGCTAAGATTGGGGGAGCTGTTCTGTGAACATTCAGTACAATTCCACAGCCAACATTAAATGGCCTCTTGTATGCCAGGGACTGTGCTTAGGGGAGCTGGAAGGGAATGATCTGCACTGCTGAGTGAGTATAGTCTAACAAGGTGGATGAATGGTAGATCAGTGGTGTGTAACAAGTGGCATGAAGGAGGAGTGGAAAGAGGGATAGGGGAAGGCTATCAGGACAGATGACATTTGATTTGGCCTTTGCTAGTGCCACTGAAGTAAGAATATGGTATTTTAAACTATACCACTTCCTGAGGCGGGTGACAGGATATTGGATAGGCCTGGAGCTGCATTTGGGAATAGAGAAGACTCTAGCTAGGTTTCTCTAGAGTGGGTTTCTCAACCCTCCACTTTCTCAACCTGATGGCATTTGAAGTGACAATTTGTGGGCACCCATTCTGTGCCTTGTAGGATATTTAGCAGCACCCCTACCCTTTGCCTACTGGATGCCAATAGCTAACACTCCCTCACTGAAACAACCCTAAATGTCTCAAGACATTGTCACATGTCTCCTCCAATGGGGGTAGGCAAAGTCGCCTCCAGTTGAGAGTCATTGTTCTAAATAGCAGAATGAGAAGAATACAGAATTCTAAGCAATCCTGAAAGGAGGAGAAAGGGGAAGCAAGAGAATGGGAAAGAGGACAAAAAAGGAGGAAGACAGATGGCAAAACGTTGGGTTACTGAGGGGCCAGTAAAAGTTCCCTGGAGGAAGGCATTTTTAAAAAACAGGAAAAGCTACTGGCCAATTTGAAGGGGAAACAGCCTACCCTCTTCACACTCTTATATTCAGACTAGCCTTGTCTGGGTGGTATTTGATTTGAGTGGGATCTGTGGAAGGGCTTTGACTTCCATATACGGTATAGAATAGAGACCATTCGCCTTCACCTCAGTAGCTGATCTATAATTGGAACTATGTTAGAAAAGGAGCTGGACCCATAGGAAATCATGAACCTGTAATTTGCTCTGAAAAATCACAGCAATTTGGGGTAATCCCCTCAATATACACAGAGAATAAAATGGAGGTTTAGGCTAATATGGTGCAGACCTCAAGGAAGGAAGAGAATGTCTGGTTGACTTCTCGGTTACGTAGGAAAGAACATACCTGTTATAGGAATATAACTTACAAAAAGTCCTGTCATAAGGCCCAATACTACAGGGTTATCATGAGCATCTGGGCATTCCTGAGAGCTCTCGAGCACTTACTTCAGCACAGTTGCCCTGCTTAATACAGGTATGGACACATATGCATACCTGGACACATCTACACACACTCTCTATCAAAGACCTGGACTTAGGATAATAGCATGGAAATGGTATGGAACAGAGGATAACAAAGCCTATCAGAAGACAGAGCAGCACATGCAGAAGATGTGCAGATAGTGGTTAGAGCACCAGACCAAGAGTTGGAAGACAGGATCTGCTATGGCTCATTGTCTGCTTTTCTGTGTGACTCCTAGAATTATGCCACCTCTCTGGACTTCCGTTTCTTCCTCAGTAACGGCTTTGGTTGGCCTAAGATGTCCACTGTCTAACTATAGACCATCCCAACTCAGATATCCTGTCAATACCAGAGAAGCAAAATGCCCAACTAATGTGACTCTTGTCTCTACTTAGGCAGGCCCTGCTTTAAGAACATTTGTTTGCAGGGCCTGTGCTAGACCAGCTCATGAAGTGAATGGTCCCTACTACAGTTTGGGACTTTCACTGGCCACCAGATCCTTGGGGGATCCCTGGCAGATGTTACTCTTCAGGGACTCCTTAAAGGTCATTAAGATCTGGGTGTTATCAAATCTGCAGATGCTGACATGGCTCTGGAGAGAAGGTAACACTTTTACACGGCTGGTGGGATTACAAACTAATACAACCTTTATGGAATAAAGTATGGAGAATACTCAAAGAACTAAAATCAATCTTCCATTTGATCCTGCGATTTCATTACTAGGTATCTACCCAGAAGATCAAAAAGTATTTTACCACAAAGACATTTGCACTAGAATGTTTATTGCAGCTCAATTCATAATTGCCAAGTCATGGAAGCAACCCAAACGCCCATGAATGGATTAACTAACTGTGACATGTATATACCATGGAGTACTATTCGGCCACAAGAAAAGATGGAAACTTTACATCTTTTCTGTTTACCTGGATAGAGTTAAAACACATTCATCTTAGTAAAGTATCTCAAGAATGGGAAAAAATGGTATCCAAAGTACTCAATAATCATATGAAACCAATATATAAACAATTACATGCCCACACGAACAATAAAGCACAAATTTAGTTTAGCAAGGGGATGACAGGGGGCAGGGGAGGGAGATTGGCAGGAGGAGGGAGGACAATTGACAGGATCTCATGTCATGTGCACAAAGTGGGGATGTTCAGCATGCCCTCTGGGTGAGGAGCTCAACTTCAGCTTGAACTTTACCTTGGAAGTGAGAATAATGTAACCTAAATATTTGTACCCTCATATTCATTTGCAAAAAAAAAAAAAAAAAAAAGGAGATCTGTATGTTGTCATTGGAGGAAACAGGAGGAACAAAAGCGAAGAATGAAAACCACTCCCAAGGCAGGCACTCAGCGTCCTGAGTAGGTTGTCCCTGAAGCTTCTTGCCTCATCCCAACCTTGTCTCTGTTCTTTCTGTTTTCCTAGGCTCAAATCCTCACCCCTTTTAGTAATTATTCATTGTTGATAAAGATGACTCACAATTGGTTTTCTCCCCCAGATTCTTTGGCTGTTCGCTGTGCTCCCAAGATGGATCTGAACACGGCAAGAAATAGAACACTTCCATTCTTGCTGTATATTAAAGCATTAAAAGTCTATTTGCCTATTTTTTTTTCTTTTTCTTCAGTTTGCCTATCCCTATTTGGGACTCAGGGTTGCCTTAATAATGTTTTTGCCATACTATAGCAAGTTATTTACCAATTTCTGTCTCTAATGCAGCTGTCAGACGTTCAAACTGTCTGTTAGCCAAACTGGCTTTCTACCAACCACATTTCCCAAGCTTCTGCCTCTTAAATACAATGTTTTTGACAAGACTAAGCATATCAAGTAGTCTTTTAAGAATTTTAAAGCATAGTATTTTTCACCATGCAATTCAATTCAGTCTTAGCACATTCTCTGTGTGAGACATTTTGCTGGTTGCTATTGGATTAAATAAAGATAAATAAGGTGCTATGTTGTCTTGTCAATCAGAACTCTGGTAGGAGCTTGGCAGGCAGGTGTGAACAACTACGCTGTTTTGCCCTCCTTCTTTCAGGTCCTTCTTTCAGGTCCATAGTGAGCATGGGCCCAACCAATTGGTTAGTCCTGGCTATTTGCATGACTTGTCCACCCTCCCCCAATAATGGGAAGAGTCCCCTTGGCGACTGTCTCAAAAATAGGACTGAACTATGGTCATAGATTAGATTAAATAGATTTTTGGCGGTATCCATAGGTCATTCCTACAGCTTTCCACATTATCCCATCCAAAACTCAAGAAGGTGGATTTATCTCTTAGTTAATGAGACAAATACCCTTATTTATTTCCGGTTCCTCTGTTGTTAGTTATGTCTCTTCCTATATCAACACACCTCCCCCAAACTTTTAAATTCTAGATAAATAAATTTGTGAATGCATTTATCAAGTAAATATATTACTGTATTTCCACCAATTTTATTTTATTCAATTAATCACTTCCATTTTACTAAACTATTGATGTAGCTGCATTTTCTGCCATATGGTCCATTCCCTAAGTCATTGTGGAGAACCTCTAATTTTACAGGACTTAAGCCTTCACCCCAAGTAATGCTACATTTTATTGTGGAAAACACTGTCTGTTATCCATGATTAACTGGGCAACCTATTCATTGAGCTTAAAGCCTTTTCTAGTGAAACAGACTGTAATAGAAACTATAAAATCCCGGCTGCCACTATTCTATCCCCGTCTCTAACACTGAAGCTTTTCCTGGGAACTCGACTATAGGAAGCATTTCTTACCCCAGAAATCTTTGGGAAAATAAAATTATCATCCATACAAAGTAAGTAGGGACTCCTACATTATGTGTAGCTATCTCAGGGGAGGAAACACATCTATAATGCTGAGAGTGAAGTGAATTTCAAGGATAGTTCAAGTGTGAGGCTGGCTTACTTTTGGAATGTCCTGCCCAAGACAGTTCTTGTAAAGGAGACACTGGTGGGTACCTGGGGAGTATCTCCAATTCCAGAATTTCTAATCAAGAGATCAGGGTGTAGCCCTAGACAGAGTATGACCATGTCAGTTGATTCAGCTGTAGCAGGGATGGAGGCATAACATAACCAAGAGCGGAAGGTGCTGACAGGAGATGGAATTGCTCTAACATTTATAAGGGGGTGATGGAGCATTTAGAAGATAGTTGATGTTTATCCAGCACTGTTAGGAGAGAGGACCAGAAGAATGGATGGAATCTTTTGGCCCCGTAGGCAGGGCAACTTGTATATGGGGTAGGATGCTTTATCTCAAGAGGCATGAGTCAATATTATCTTCTCATTCCAAATGATAATGAAGTGTTGTGACATGGGTTAGTGTGAGCCAGTTCCAAGGTGTCTAACAAAATCGAGTTGCTGGATACACAAAGCTGGGAATTATCACCCAGAGCAGGGCAAGTGGGGACATCTCAGCAGCTCTGTCCCCAGAGGAGGAGAGGCTCCCTGCTTCATTCCCTTCCAGTACACACATCGGTGACCCTCTGCTGTCCTTCTCCTTTGCTATATTGCACAATGTTATGCTCAGGTGTGATATGTGAATGAAAATAGGAAATTTTAAAAAATGGACTAAATTTGAATTTAGTGAATTAAATTTTCATGAATGGCAAAAAGGCTGAGTTTTACGCTAAATTCCCAGAAGCTGCTCCACTCCACTAATGGTTCCCATACTCTAGATTATAATTAATCAGAACACTATTTTATTGCTACCTTCTATTGTTAAAAATGTCCAGTTTTGTTTGGAATATCATATTAATTCAGCACACTATTGTACTGCCATCTGGGCTTATCAGCTACTTCCATTTCCAAGTCTTATTAAAGCAAACACAGTGCAGCAATTTGTATGTGAAACATTCCAGCCTTACTAAAACTTCAATAACACTGAAAACATAAGTTAAATTATAGCATACTTCTTTGGTTACCTAAGGTTTTATCAATGTTGCAGTCCTGCCTGTAGAAGAATTTACTTTTAGAGGACAAAAACTCCATACCAGAACTTCAAATTATTCAGGAGCTAGTCAGTGACTCATACTCAATAGGATTTTCTGTCTGGTTAGAGGAGCATGGTCTTATTGTATGCATAAAAATATCTTAGGAAAGACTGCCCTCAAAAGATTCTTCCAGGGCTGTGTCTTTCCTCATGGATAATCTGATGGGTTGCCCTCTCCTCCTGACTCCTGAGAGCCAGAGTGGCTCATAAAGCTTGAACTCACAATGCTCTCATGCTCTTTCTACTAAAACTGATGTTTGCTGGGTCAGTGTTAGTTTCGTACCCTTTGGGAAGATCAGGCCATTTAGCCCAGGGAATCAAACAATAATAATTATCCTCAGTAACTAATGAACGTCCAGGCAGGGGCTGATGAAGGAGCCTGTGGTGTAGAGAACGTAGCCTATAGTTTCATTTTCCTGAAAGAGTAAGTGGAAGCTTCTAGGCTAAGAACAAAGCTTGAACCTCCCTAAAAGTGTCCATCTTCTCAAAACCTGTGCCTGTTATAAACATCTTGAATGACATCTTCAGGGTTTCACTGATAGACCATGGACCATCTTGCTTTCACACTTTGCAGTCATGGGTCAGCTCCTCCATAATCCCCATTTGTGTGGTCAGACAGACCCAGAGGCATTGGGCTTCCATCCTTGAAGCCTTTTGTGGGGCTGATCCTCGTTAGGGGTTGAGCAATTCCTCCCCACCTCCCACCCAATACAGATCCTTCTATTTTCCTTTCAGTGGTTTGCTCAGTGGCCTGGAATAGAGTGACATGTGTTTCTTCCTCTGGGCAGAGGAAGGCTGCCTACCTCCAACTATGGCAGTGATGACCGACTGACTCACTCTTTCTTATCCTCTTTCACCTTCTTTCCCTTCCCTTAGGAGTTGTTTCTGTAGAATACTACATTTTCAAGAAAGAGGGAGAAAAGGAATGGTGGATGACTTATTTGCAAGCAACTTCTGGGCTAGCTTTACCTCTCCTGGTGCCTTACCAAAGTAAAAGAAGGAAACTAGAACAGCATCTGACCTTATTTTGCCCTTCTTCAAGAACTCCTTAAAAAGAATATTTAAGATTTATCATGTGGGCTGGAAAACTGCTAGAGCTCTTTCTGCCTAAATTGTAACTGTACCTCTCTATGAACATTCATTATTTTCTTTATGTTTCTAGGTAGTACTATATTTTCATTCATTCATTCACTCTTTCAACCTTTCTGACTTAATAATAGTTTTCGAATGCTACCATTTGTGTGGTGTTGAGACAGATGCTATAAAAAAGAGGAATAATATGATGGTTCAGCATTCAGTGCTGGTAGGACAGGCAAGAAATACACATACCACTCTTATGAAACAGTGGAAGGAAGATATAACCAGTTTGAGAACAACGATACCAATAAAAAATGCTAAAAGGTTTAAGAGAAGGTCAAGTCCACAAACACAGTGAGATCTTGGAGACCCTTAAATGCCAGGTTCAGATTATACCTTATTCTATAGATAGTGGGAAAATTTTTGGAAATACATTAGTGCTCTGAAAACCTCTTGATCGAAGAGATGGGCACACAAGAACTCTTTGTGGGTGTTAAGGAAGTGGCTCAGTAAAATATGACTGAAGAGCTTGTACAGACGGGAACTTTTTGAGACCCTCAGTACAAGTGTGATGCAAGTGAAGGAAGGGAAATTCTTGCTGAGCTGAGACTAGAGGGCACATAGGGTAGGCAGAGATTTTACTGAGTGGTGTTTGAGTGAACTAGGTGTTGAGCAGGTGAGTGTGGGCAAGGAGGCCTGGTACTTTAGATAGACAGATGGTGAAAGGCCTGGAAATAGAGCACAGACATCACTATGTCTCAGTGGGAGGAATAGCATCACAGAAGAAGCTTGAGAAAGAATCAAGTGACAGAAGAGAATGGAGAGAGAGATTGAAGAGTTTCAGAGGCCTTTACCAGCAGGATCGGTGGCATTATACATGGCAAAGCTGGGCATGTGGGAGTGGAGAGGGAAAATCCTGAAAGGAAAGACAAATATTTCTATTTTTGCCATACTGGATTTATTTGTGTATGGGGGGAGGAATCTGATATTTAGTTTGAAAATCTCAAATAGAGAGGAGGCCAGTTGGATTTATTTCTGCAAAGAAAAAAAAAAGGTATAGAAAAGTATACTATGAACCACAGCTGGGTCACCATATTTTTAATCTATTAATTTGATTTATCTTCAGGGACAATATTCTCTTTTGAGATACATTGTTTCCCATTATCTCTGAACTGACCTTTACAAATAAGAAGAGGAATAGCAAGAACATCTGAGTTGCGAGGGAGGGTTATTTCCACCTAGCTTTTGATATGGTCCTGGTAACTAATGAAGTTAACCCCCATCAGCGGCTAATAAAGGAGGCTTGTTGTGGGTGATTCAGGGAACATAGCTCTAAATAGTCTTAAATTAATATCTGTTAACCTTTGTGCTTGACTTTGAGTTTAATAACATCCACGCACAAAGAAGGCAGGATGGGGTGGTCTTAAATCATTATCTGAAAACCAAGTCAGTAGAAAAAAGTCCAGTTTTAAGCTCATTAAGGGATACTGCTGAATACTCTGAGATATCAAATTAACCATTTGAAAAAACCTTACAAAGCTGAGTTGAAAAACTAGGACATTTTTTCAAATCTTTTGAGATTAAGGTTTTGAAGTGAATAAAACTCAGAGCTTTTTAGTTTCTTCTTCTTCTTCTCTCTCTTTTTTTTTTTTTATCCTAGCCACGATGAAGAGAACATTAAAGTACATTTGCTTAAACTACTTATGTGAAGTCTAAGAAGTTACCTTGGAGAAAGAACTACTTTGGCAGTGATGTTATTTTGTAGAATAGTAAAGATGATGCAGAACCTGAGACTCAGAAATGTAGACTGCAGACCCTCACATGGGAACCAGCTAGATGATTTGGAGGGTAAAATCAAAGTGCTTCTTTTGGTATGCTGTTTAATGCTGCTAAAAGTTAAGATAAAATTAACAGTTGCAAAATTTTTCTTAGGTACAATATAATGTTACCAAAAAAAGAAAATTTCCCTTTCTTCTCTTACCCAGATTAATGACTAAAAAAGTATGGGTTTTGAAGTCAAAATGACACAGGTTCAAGTGTTACCCCTGCTGATCACCAGTGCTGGGACCTTTCATGGGTTATTTTCCAAGTCTTAGTTTTATCATCTTTAATATGCGAATCATCATAGTCCCTTAAGCACAGAAGCATTATTAAGAGTTAAGCCAATTTATTTAATACACGTAAAATGGCTGGCATATGGTAATAGCTCTTAATTTTCACTAGTAATAAAATAAAAATTGAAGAAAATAATCACTGTGCCAGCTCACTACTTTTGGCAAGCTTCGGTGATGTATCCTGTTTTATGAAGAGAACATTAAAGTACATTAAAGGGTCTTTACATAGACAAGGTATAAGAAGATCCATTGGCTACATTGACTTCCATGTCTTATTTCAGAAAGAACTGATATCTGTCATTTTTGTGATTGTTCCAAAATGGCAGTGAACTTTACGTCAGCCTCCATTTGATGTGCGTGTTTGTGACATGAGTAAAAATCAACATCAGAGGTTTTTAAGTGCAATATTCATCCTTCTCCCTGCAAATCATGATTTTTACTTGGAGTATGATTAAACATAGTGAAGTGAGGTGAAGCTCAGAGCAGGACTTGTGGTATATAATGATCCTCATGTAGAAATAAGCACACTTCTCGGCAGACACTCACCCAAGTAGATGAATTGATTGTTCAAATGCATTTTAGAACTTTTAAAATACAAATATTATCTCTATCTGATTCCCATTTATTCTGATGAATGATATAATATATATACCATATATATATATATATATATATATATATATATATATATATACACACACACACACACACTAAATATATATATCATTCATCACTCTGCTGCTCTGGGTAGAGTGCTGTAGCATCACAGCTCACAGCAACCTCAAACTATTGGACTTGAGGAATTCTCTTGCCTCAGCCTCCCAAGTAGCTGGGACTACAGGTGCCCGCCACAATGACAGGCTATTTGTTTTTGTTGCATTTGTCATTGTTTTTAGCTAGCTGGGGCCAGGTTCGAACCTGCCAGCCTCCATGTATGTGGTCAGTGCTGTAACTACTGTGCTACGGGTGCTGAGCCGTTATCTTTATAAGACATTTAGATTTTGAAGGCTAAGGTAAATGAAAAAAGACAAAGAAGACTGACTAAATTCATTTCTATCATGCTGTTACTGGGATTGGTAATAAATGATAATAATGAACACTTTTTCAATTTGGCGGGTGACCTATTTTGTTCATTTGCGGACAAGATATTGGTGGGGAAAAAAGGAAAGGAAAAGAACTAACATTTGTCAAGCATCTAGCAGTGTCAGACATGGCATTTTGCATTTGTTATCTCATGTGATTCTCACAAAATTCCTGCAAATCGTGAGTCTTATACTACCCATTTTTCAGATAAGAGAGTTTGACTCAGGTTACAAAACTAGTTAGGGCCACTCATTCAACACATGGAATGGATGAATGCTCTTAATCATGACACCATGTTGCTGCTCCATTTATCAAGACATGTCATCGCCTTTGAAAAATAAATCAGTGTATCGAATATCACTAATATTTATTTATGTGAGATGAACTTTCTGGGGGGGAAGAGATATGATTATTGACAATTCTACTTTCCCCTTGGAGTTCTTTCATCCACTTACCCTAATTGTACAACTACTATCCTGGCAGTGTGTCGTATTCATGGCTCCCCATTTTTACAAAAAGAATTTTCTATAGAAAGGGCAGAAAGGGGCAATTTCCTTTTCTGTGTTTTCTAAAAATATTTAAATATTATTCAGAATAGATATGAAGTTAGACAGTATCACTACAGTCACTTGTACGGCCAAGGTGTGACTATAGTGATATTCAGCAATGAGGTAGGTAGCACTTTTTCTAAGATGAGTTCATGAACTTAATTGCCATTCGGCAATGTATACTGGCTGCCTATGCAACGAATGGAGAAAGATTTGGGTTGTTTTCCAGTGACAGTGCTTCAGTATAATAGGAACCCAAACTAAGTACCATATTTTATGCGTTTAATAACACATAAAGACTTCTCCTTCACAAAAGCAGGAAAGCCCTGTCATTCTGGTGCAATCCTCATCTCCTTCCGTCAGAGTTGCGGTGGGAGCTCTACTCACTGTGCTCAAGTATAAAGCGATGCATCCTGGTTGGAATGAAAGGAAGAGAACAGCTGACCAGTCAGGCTGAGAGGAGAGCACACAGGAAGCACGGCCAGGAGACAAGGCCTAAGTATTTTGTTCCCATGTTGCTCTTTACGGTGTTAGGAGCATTCTATATGTACCCCAACTGCAGATTCAGCCTGTCTCCTGCTCTGGACCCAATCTTGTCTTCACTGGGACGGAGGTCTGTAGAAAACTAACCTTGAATAATACTGTGCCCTGCCAGCAAGGTCTTTAGTCCACTTCTGACCTTGTGTTCTGGTTCCAGCAAAGCAGCTTTTGCCCTGTTCCTGGGAGCAAGTCCCCCTCCATGTGTGCCCCAGTTCTAGTTGAAGGTTTTTTTCTCAACTGGAATCCAGAGTGACTAGCCTGGTTTTTCTAGGACTGTTCTGGTTTTAACACTGAAATTCCCTTCTCCCAGGAAATCCTGCTGTCGCACACATCACAAAATGATCGGTCACCCTACAAGTCTCCATCTTTTGATATTGTGCCTACAATCCCCTCAGCACTAGGTCCCTCTTACCATCTCTTACTAAATAGAATAAATTGCCGAGTACATAAATAAATTAAATTTGGGATGGTGGCTGCAAGTTCCCCTGAATGAGGTGATTTTGACTACAAAACTAACACATAGTTTGAGCACAAATTCCAAAGGATTAAAATTTCAAGTAATAAAAGAGTACTGTTAATACCAGGCATTTAAGGAAGTTATATTTGACTAATTTGAGAGATGAAGCAGTGGGGGAATTCAAGGCTGACTATATGAGGGTAAACGGGGTATTCCATGGGAAAGCGTTCTGCCCTGTTGCTTGCTTTCCCTGTTCAAAGGCATTAGGCACAGTTACCTAAATACGTGCAATTATAAATCATATCTCCCCTTGTTCTCCCTACATCAGAAGCTACCTTTGATGGGGCTTTGTCTAAAAGTATGTTTTATGAAGTCCTTGGAGTACTGTTATTCGTAAATAAATAAATAATAATAATAACTATTAAGATGGAAATGAAGATTGTTGTAAAAAAATGATTTATCTAACAAGATGGGACCTGACATACTATTCTAAATTGGATTGAGTTTACTTTTGCTATAAAAGAAATTTCAGTTTTATCTAATGACGCTTTTAATTGCTTGCATCTATTGCAGTATAATATCTTTGAAAGCAAAGGGGAGACATTTAAGCATAACGGGGGACTCTTGAGTGCAGATTGGGCAACAAAAGCATCGCTTTATCCGTCAGAGGCAGTCTTAGTTGGAGAGAAAGTGGGAGGGGGAGAGAGAGAGACCTAATAAAAATTTTCCACATAGTTTCTCAAATCAAGCTGAATATTAAACTGGAAAACTAAACTTTCTCAAAATTAGCTTATGGTGAGGCAAATCTCCTTTAAGAATTTTAAGTAAAGAGTTATTCTTGATTGGGCAGAATTCTGGGTGCTGTTTACATGAACTGTAATGTGGAAGGAATCATTTAAAAAATAAAAAGAACCCGACACCTGTTCCTACCAGTTGTGTGGCTTTCTTTGCTACAAGATGACAGGTATATGTTGCAGAAATGCTTATATGTGATTTAGTTCCTGAGAAAAGTTCTTCTTTAGAAATGGTAGCTTATGATGCTTCTCTGTCAGGGGCTCATGTGAGAACCGTTGGCCAGCAGAAGGAGGTAGCCAAGAAAAGCCAGGGAATCAGGGCTTTCTGTTGTCAAGCTGTTGGGGCTTGTGGCACGGACAGAGCCTGTTTTAGAGAGCCTGCCAGCATCTAGGTGTTTATCACATGGGAGAGAATCCTGGTACAGGAAACCATATAGACTTTTGGGGGAGAATCTCAGTTGCACTGCTTAATAGCTAGGCAGCTCTAGGCAAATCACTCAGCCTCTCTGAGCCTCGTTGTCTTCACTTGTAAAATAATACTTCTTTATTTTACGTGAAATAAGGCAGGAACAGAAAGTTAAACACTGCATGTTCTCACTTATATGTGGAAGCTAAAAAGAGGTTGATCTCATAGAAGTAAAAAGTAGAACAGAGGAGACTAGAGGCTGGAAAGGGTGGGGAGTAGGGAGGGACAGGGAGAAGGAGGCGGAATTACAGTTGAGCAGGAGTAAGTTACAGTGTTCTACAGCCCTGCAGGGTGACTTTAGTTAACAGTAACATTACATAGTTTCAGATAGCTAGAAGGAGGATATTGAATGTTCTGGACACAAAGAAATGATAAATATCTGTGATGATGGATTCATTAATTACCCCAGTCTGATCACTAACCATTACATGTATCACACTATGGTCTCCATAAATATGTACAATTGTTATGTGTTCATTAAAACAAAACAAAATACCTTTCTCCATAGGGTTGATTTCAGCATCAGATGAGAAAATGTCTGAGAAAATACTTTGTAAACGCTTCAATTCCACCCAAAGCTTAACTTTTTCCCCATAATGTGGTTTATAATTACATGTATTTAGATAAAGGAAGTACAATGTTACCTCCAAAACCCAAGGCCAGATCTAAGTTAGTCTGTGACACAGATATTAGTCCTCTCCCTGGGTACCAGCTTTATAAAAGGTTAGCACTATATTAAGCAATAGATCTATTGCTCTACTAAATTATTCAAGATTACATGTTTAGTGAATGATTGGTTTGATCAAAATAATCATCAGGTGTGCCCAGGGCCCTGGAGAGGAAGCTGATAAATGACATAAGATTTCTTCAGTGTAATGACTTCGCTACCATTAAACATTAAGAAAAGTCAGTTAATTGAAATCATTGTGTAAAAAAAAATGCCATCAAATTCCAGTCTGGAGTGTTAATGGAATCATCCCCCTTTTGAAATAATTGTTCTGTTAACAAATCCAATCTTTTCAGCAAAATTTCAGAGTAGTGAGCAATTTTAATCATTTTCTGGAGATCAGTTTTGAAGAAAGGGTAAAAACCCAATTCTTTTTCATAGGGAAAGACTTTTAAATTTTGTTGTTGTTGTAAAATAAAGTATGAATTGGTTTGGTCCATTTTGTTCTGGAATTTTAGTAGTTTGGTTTTAGTAGAAAAGGTTTGGGTTGAGCCTCTTGCTGAGAAATAGATGCCCCCTTTCCAACTCCCATTCTCTCCCTTACTTTTCTGATGGACTCTGGAACCACAGCAATTCCCGTCAACGTGAGAATTGCACTCGGGCACTCTGTCTGTGGTCAAGCTGTTGGGGCTTGTGGTACAGACAGAGCCTGCTTTAGAGAGCCTGTCAGCATCTAGGTGTGTAGCACACTGGAGAGAATCATGTTGATGTGTTGTTATATCAAACTATGCACATCTAAAATTAAACCGATGTCTCTCTTCAACACCACCACCAACTGGCACCCCCACTTCTGCCTGTAACTTTAACATGCTACCCATTGCTTATGCTCAAACTCGGAGTTGGATTTGTCTCTTCACTCTTTAGTATTTCTTATATACTATATGTTTATTTGTTCTGACTTTCATTTTGCTGAAAATATATCTAGTTGGACCCTCACAATTCCCCTGTCACCTGCTGCCAGCCTAACCCCAGCTGTCATGTGTGCATTTTCTCAGCAGCTCTGACTCCAGTGATTTGTTTCCTCCAATTCTTCCTGAATCTTTCCATAATTCCAGCCCTTCTAGACCAGCCCTTCTTTTATAAATAGCATTGACTCCCTGCTGTATAATGGATCAAGTCCAACTTCTTTCCTGGTGTAGCCTTTTTTGTTATATACGTTTCTCCAGATTTGCTGGGATTTTCTGCTCCTACATACTGGCTTTGCCATCTCAGCCACCTTCGTGCTCCTTCCTGCTGATTCCTGCAACTCTTATTGTCTAAACTTCCTAGGATTAGTCTTTCCCCTGCTGGGAATTTGGGATAGTCCAGAATCAAGGAGGGCAGGAAGCTGCTTCAAAACTTGAGATTCACCAACTTCAACTTGAATTTGAGGTTCTTTAGTTAGTCACAGTCTGCCCCACTCTCTCCTCTTTATTGTGAAAGAGCAAATACATCTGGTATTGAATACAATCTGTTTAATACAGTTTGGTGACTCAATCGGGCCTGCTCATCTAGAAACTGGGGGAAAATAAGTTGGGTTAATTTTAAAATAATAGTGCCCAGCTCATAGAGGTACTTAACAAATGTAATATCTTTTTTCTTTGATGAGCTATTGGATTAATTTAAACAGATAGATTTTGTAGTTTGTGTTGATTAATAGTCATGTTCCTTTTCAAGATCACTAAAGATGTGATGAACTCATTTGTAAATTTACCTAGCACAATTTCCAGTGGCTAATAGGTCCTTAATATGTGTAAACAGAACACCTTTATCCTTTCCTTTCTTGGAATTCAATAAAGAAAATTATTTACATAGGTAAATAAAACTTAGAGTCTCTCTGTGGACTGTTTTGCTCTAGTTCATGGGAATCTGAAAAATACTTAAGAAATAAAAGATATGAGGATAGAAAGAATAAACACAGGGGTTTTTTATACCCATCTCTGGTGAATAAAATAAGTGTAGAACGTGGAGGTGGACAAGTTACACGACAGCACGTTTTGCCCCTACTCCCAGCCTACCCAGTCACTCTATAATTGGACAGATTAGCACAAAGGAAGCCCTATTTGAGAAAGCCAATATGTGGAACCCTGAACTTATGAAACAGGAAAATTCTGGGTGATTATTCTACTACAAAAGATACTCTGAAAGATACAAATTAAGTTAAAGTTTTTTGCCACATGCATCTGTTACTTAAATGAATTCTGTCTGGATGAAAAGTACATTAATATATAGCTGAATAAATCTGTAAAAACTGAGCATTTCTGATGTTACTATTCTTGTTTTTCTTCTGGATTTTAAATTTAAAAACATACATAATTCTTAAAGAAAAATAAACCTTAAGAAGTTCACAAACTCCATAGCCTACTGTTGTGCCATTGGGTTCCTATCTTTAGTAGATCTTTAGCCCTGTATTCTCTATATTCTATTTTCCAAAATATTCAAGAAATTTTTTATTTCATCTTTTTTCTGTCCTGTCCATGATAACATTTTATATACTCTATATGTGGAAAATAATTGTTATTTGGAAATTTCTCTCTCCTCTTTTTCCAGTATCACAGATCTAGATGCTAAGATTCTGCTTTTCATCATTTTATAAAATATAATAGATATGTTAATAAATATGTATGTATATATGGCTGAGTTTAAAAGCTATGCATTTCATCAAGTTTCAAACGATTTCCAAATGGATATGTGTACATCTAAGCTTAGAAATGACATTTTAGAAATTTGTTTGAAAACTTGTTTCTCAACATCATATAATTCTCAGAAAGATGAAGACAAGTCTTTGGGGCCTGAAATCCCCTAGAGTTCTTATTCTCTTGGCAAGTCTACTTTTTAACGCCTCTGGAAGATTATGGTAGCAGCATACCAGTGGCTTTCATGTGGGGCTGCATATCGGAATACATAACCACTCCTCACTGACTGGGCTGCAGCATGTCTTTCACAGTATATTGAAAAATATATATATTCTGCAGTACACACCTTTTAAAGGTGTCATCAGTAGGGATTTGTTCTAATCCATCCTCAGGTGCATACTAGAAAAGAAGTCATTAAGATTTTTGTGGCTAGTTAGTTCTTTCAAGAAAACACAAATGGCTTTGCTTTCCAATTTTTATTTGGTTATGGAGAAGGAGAATATTTAACTTTATGGATAGAAAGCTCTCCAAAAAGATACCTCCAAAACTGCATTGATACAGTGTGGTTAAGAGTCATCTAAAGGCTGTTTGAAATTATGATGAAAAATTATGGTAATATGAATGTATGAGTCAATGTCCCTCAAAATAGCAGAGGGATATTTATATGAACAGATCATTTTGAGAAAACATCTACAAAATGACGAACTTAGTCTAATACTTTGAGGTCTCCCTCAAAGTCCAGGTTTTTGCATTTGAATCTGAAATTAGTTCCTCCTTTGCCTGCTCATTTTTCAAGATGCAAAAACATGTTATCTTCCTTATAGGATCTTCTTGGTGGCCTTGGGTTAGCCTTTCATTTTCCAGTTCTCAGAACACTGTCTTGTCATCATTAGAGATCTCAGCAGATTGTTTTGCAATCTGTTGGTCACCTATTTCCCTTTTTGCTCTGTGTGCTCCTCAAGGTGACACTGTTTCTTCTGTTTGATCTGAGTCCTTGTACCTAGAACTGAGTCTGGCACATAGCTACTGAATTAATGAAAGAGAAATCACACATTGACAGTAGGCACACAGCACCCATTATGTTTAATGAACTGGTAACTATCTTTTTGGAAGAGTTCATAAGTTAATTCGGATAACGTTCAGATAATTGTCACATCCAAATGCCCACGTTTATGATGATTGCTAACATGGAAGACTCTGTCACCACGGCTGTGACAGGAAAGACTCTTTATCACAGCCTTCAACACCCCCCCCCAACCTTATGTAAGTGTCCCTAGACAAAACTACCCACCGAATCTGCCTTCTGTTCTGTGTCATTGGTATTTCAGAACGTTATGGAAGAGGGATGCTGGGGTGAACGAAAAGAACTGGAAAAATGTGAATGAGGAGGGCGAGAAATGAGGACCAAGGATTGTTTCTTTTCACCAAAATACTGTCCTGTTTTTGTCCACGGGAAAAAAAAAAAAAGAAAAAGAAAGAGGAGGAATTAACATGTGTAAATATTTGTCTTTAAAAAGGGATTCAGGTGTTTAAATCATGGGGCAAAGCAAGTAGCAAGTTATGAAAACTATCCCCTTGAACTCTTCCTTGAAGCCTTCAAATTCTCCTAATTTAAGATCTAGGAAGTTTTAGGAGACTCAGAAATAATTTACCCAGTTGCTGTTCTCTCCTACCAACCAGGAGTGTTGACAAGAACAAAAAGAAACTTATAATCTCTCTTGCCCTTTCTGGGGCCAGGCTGGGGAAGGCCGATGAATTTAATTTGATGATATTATGCCATGACATTGTGTCAATATGCGATGATGTGTTGTGATGGCACAGCGTCATCACGTGGTGACGCAACATCATGACGTAAGACGTCACAACGCCAGTTAAGACGTGATTCCAGGAGGGTTTACAATTGACCAATCTACAATTATTTAGTCAAGGGCTTGAGATTTAAGGTAGAGAGCCAGATGAACTGTAAATTATAGGTTAGCAAATGTTTCATTGCATGAATGATGGCCTTTTAAAGAATTTGTATATGGCTCCTTCTGGAAATTGTAACCTTTTCTCTCGCAAGGAAGGGATAGAAATCAAAATATAATTTCATTTAGTAGACTGCTTCTATCACAGTTTGCCCCTATATTAATTTTCTTTTGTCTGTAGAATATGAGCGTGTGCTAAATTTAAATATAATTTCGCAATGATATTTGGAAAATATAATCTACTTTTAATTTGCATATTTGTTAAAAATTATTTAGTAGCTTATAGAGCTCCAGGTAAAATGATTTATAATTAAAATTACATTGTAACTAATATCTTTTGTAGGTCTACATTTTACAATAATAATCTTGCACTGAGATTTTAATAATATGAAAATACTAAAAGGGAGAAATAATTTTCAAATATGGTTTACTTTGTGTGTGTGTGTGTGCGCAAATGTGTGTAATTCTGGGAAAACCGTATATCTCCTTTTTTTTTTTTTTTTTTTGGTAGAGACAGAGTCTCACTTTATTGCCCTTGGTAGAGTGCCCTGGCGTCACACAGCTCACAGTAACCTCCAACTCTTGGGCTTAGGCGATTCTCTTGCCTCAGCCTCCCGAGTAGCTGGGACTACAGGCGCCCGCCAAAACGCTCGACTATTTTTCTGCTTTGCAGTTCGTCCGAGGCCGGGTTTGAACCCGCCACCTTGGGTAAATGGGGACGGCGCCCCGTATATCTCCTTTGTGTCTCACTTCTGCCATTATTAAAATGAGAATAACACATTTTTTTCCTGATTTTACAGGGATATTATATAGATAAAATGCATATTGTTTGTAAACGTCCCTTGAGTTCTTTGTAACAAATGGTGTTGTATGAATCAACGGCACTGTTAAATACTTTCTTCAAAGCTATGTAGACTCTATTTGTAATCTCAAAATTAAATGGGGAAAAATTTCTTAAGTTAGAACCGAGATGGGTTTCATATTTGATGCTTCATCTTGCTTTTTTTCTCCCTGATCGCTTCATTTCAAGACTCACCAGAAATGAATTAGATGCTGTCATATAGAAGGCAGTGCTATAACAAGATTTCCTTTGTGATATTTAGAGTTTTGGTAACTCCTCTCCTGTAAATGTGTGAACAAAGGTATCTGTTTCGCCCTTTGTGAAAGGCACTTTATAATCCACATTAGGGAGAATATAATTTGAGCAGGAGTTCAAAATTACCTCATTAATATGTCCTTATGTCAGTTTACAATTCAGAGAATACTGAAAAAGTCTCAAGTGCCACAAGGGTTCATCATTGCTTTTAATTTTCCATGGTGAAGTGAAGCGATTGCTTTGTTGTTTTAAAATTCACTTTTGCTTCATCACTCCTCTGTAACTCCAGTAAAAATGTACCAGAATTTCCTGTCTACTGAAAATGATACATGACTTTTAGATGGAGTTTGAAATAGTGGCTGATTACTTTTGAATACACAAGTTCCCCTGGTTGACAGCTCACATCTGCAGCAGAGAAAAACAATTAGTAAATTTGTGAATTATCTCTGGTTTACACATTCAACAAGCAAAGTAATTCTTTATAACTTTAACCAACAGTCTGTGTCTTGATTACAGGATGTGGTTGCTCATTAATAAATGGGGCTATTTTTAGATTTTGCCAGTGTGTATGCATTTCTCTTGCTTGCCTTTGTATCTTAGTTATCCTTATGTGCCAGTGTTCAGGAACACCTATGTAATCTGTGGGACCCAGTTTTCAAAAACTGTTAAGACTTTGTAGACATTGACAGTAGAACATTAAACCGAGCGTGCAGCTTTTTGAGCACAGCACCCAGTGCAGCTGCATGGGCTGTCCACAGATCTGCACATCATGTCTTTCCAGCATTGGAGCCTGTGTGTTTGTACAGTTTATGGCCAGTTTGTATGTGATCTCCAGCCTGGCTGGATTCTTTAATATGAGTTGTGGACTACTTATAATACTTACTTTGGTCTGTCTCAGGGTTGTCCAACCTGTGGCCCAAGGGCTGCATGCTGGTTTTGCCAGGACTGTTTTGCTTATTTGGTGTTGGATATCACAAAAAGTATGCTAGGACCATTTTTTTTTTTTTTTTGGCTCATTGGCTTTTGTTAGTATTTATGTATTTGATGTGTGGTCCAAGACAACATTTATTCTTCCAATGTATGGCAGAGGAAAAAAAAAAAAGGCTGGGCAGTCTTGCATCTAAATGATAATTACTTTGTATTGCTTGGTAATGATCTATGGTCATTTCTTGCTTGTCTGTACTCAGGAAGAACTCAAAGCAACATATTATCAAAAAAGTTCTTAAACTGGAGGAGTTATGTTAAGTGTAATAAGCCAGGCACAGAAAGACAGATGTCACAAATTCTCATTAATATAGGTGAGCTTAAAAAAAAAAAATTTTTTTTTTTTTTTAACTCATGGAGATGGAGAATAGAGTGATGGTTACCAGAGGCTGGGAATGGTAAAGGGAAAGAGGGGTGTAGGCACAGAGATGTTTGGGCTTCCTCGCCTGTGGCCTTGGGTTTGGGATGAGATAAGGATGTCTGGGCTGTCTCATCCATATCCATGAATAGGTGGGACGGGATAGAAGGCTCCTTGTGCTTTTAAATAGCCATAACTGCACACAATGATGCTTAGGTTGTAGCTGTTGGGCATATTGCTGCTTTTGTTTCCCTGGGTATAAAGCTGTGCAGGACTTTCCCCTTGTGGGGATCACTGATTGTAGATTGGGGACTTTGCATGTAGCCCAGCTTCCTGGCTGCCAGGAGGTGGGTAAGGGTGGACCTTCCATGTACCTTAGCTCACCAGCCACTGGAGCTGAATAAAGAGCATGGCATATCTCCCCTCCGTGCTGAAGGTTTCCTTCTACCTGTGTGAAATGAACCATTTACACAACAGGGGATAAGGAGGAGATGGTTGATGGTACAAAGGTTCAGTTAGAAAGAATAAGAGCTAGCGTTTGGTAGTACAGTAATCCTATAGTTAATAATAATTTATTGTAGACTTAAAAATAACCAAACGAGTGAAGTTGGGATGTTCCTAACATAAAGTAATGATAAATTCTTGAGGGGATGGACACCCCTGATTTATATGACATGTACCCCATAAATATGTATAATGAGTATGTACCTGTAATGATTAAAAATTAGAAAACCGACAAAAAAAACCCCTCCATAAATAACTTGAATTAATGAGACCTAATTTAAACTTGCCCGAATGGTTGAAACAAAAGCTGAATCTTTAAATTAAAAAAAAAAAAAAACCTATTGTTTTCAAGTTTGTACAGTGTTCAGAATAAGTGTAACTAACAAGTGCTTATAACTGTTCAGTCCTACCTGACCTGAAGTAAAGAATCAATCATTAAGAAATTGGGAAAATTTATTTGTACAGAAACAGAAGCTAATTATTTTTAATAGTGTGTTTTCTTGACTTTAGATGTAAGGTCAAGTTTCCTCCCAGAATCTTGTTTACACTAACAATTTTTTTCACATACTTTTTTTTCCCCATTGAAATAGCAAACTTTGACTGTTCCCTTCTCAATTATTGCAAATTTCAAAAGTAGAATCTGAGATTCTGGTGTTTATTCCACCATGACAACACACATGTGTGTTTGTGTTTATTTAGGGGTGGGTAGGTAGTAGATTGAATTGCAAACCATATCTTGCTGAGGTCATTAGCAACATGAGTCTTTAGGCAACTTATAGATTAAGGATTTTTTTCCCTTCAGGTTTGTAAGAGACTTTAAAATTAATTTGGATGAGACTCCCACTGGTGCCTTGGTCCCCTAAGTAACATTCACCTGGCCAGTTGTTCAGCCCATGGTCCCATTGCCCACCATGGGGAACCTCACACTTCTTAAGCCCACACCATACATTCTTTAATATGCCAGTTCACCGTCTCCTTTTTTTGAACCTGTTAATCTTCATTTGATCTTGTTGGGCCTTTCAGCTTAAGACTATTTTCATTTCACAGACCACTTTAAAAATATTTGAAGATAGCTGTCATGTCCTTCTTTATTTTTCCTTCTTCCCAACTAAAAACATTTGTTAAAGATTCATTTTTCCATGGGTAAATTTGCATTATTTTACCCTGTTGGAGTGAGGAATTGAATGTCTAGTTTGTCTTTATCTTTAAGGTTCAGCACCAAAACCCATCAGCATATGGAGCTAAACTACCAATGCCAAGAAGAGCGAGCCTATGACCTCACTTCTTTGGGATATTTTTCTAATTTCTACTGTTTATGATTTCTATTTGTACCTAAATGTGAAGCTAGCTTGTAGGTATCATAATGAATTATTGGTTCATGTTGAATTCATTGTCAACCAGAGTTTCCATGACTCTTTCAAGGTAGCTGCAAAACCATTTTTTAAAAATTATAATTGGGAAATTTATATTTGGGGTCTCAGAATTCTCTATTAAATGTCAGTTTGTCCATCCTGACCTGTTTCTTTACCTTGTCAAATAGATTTTTGTTTATACAACCAATTTGCTGTCTTCACATTTTGGGGACCTTGCTGTCTATTTGTCTGAGCCACTGATAACATCTGGGAACAGGAAAAGGTCAGGAACAGAATCCTGTGGCACAGTTCTTTGTCTAGGCTGAGATTCTTTTCTTAATCACTAGCCTTTGGGTACAGCTCCTCAACTAGCTACTACTTGTGCTAGTAGCCAGTCTACGTGTCTCCATCCTTCCTGTCTCAGATGTTTTTCTGTATTCCAGTGCATTTTATTCATTGCATTTTCTTATCAAACGGACTTCTAGCACCCTTAAAGAAAGTTATGACATTGATATACATAACACAATATATTAAGAAGTTTGGTGAAGATAAAATAGGTACCACAGATAATTTCCAAAGTCACCCACAGTAGAAGAGCCAGCTGTATTTATCCAAATGAGAATAAGATATGGATGGATCCCACTGAGTAATTCTCATTCTAGGCTCTCATTATTTTAGTTTTGAGTCAGTTTTCTAATCATTAGAGAAGCACATCATCATTTTAGTGAATAATAGAAAATGTCAGGAGAGTACTTAAGTAAGAAGTATAAAGTTGTAGGTCAATGTTGAATGGAGGCTAGAAGTTGTTAGAGAGATCTACAAGGGTGAAGTGCTTAAAGTGTTCATTTACAAAATGTGTGTCTGTCTTCTGGATGTTAATACTGCCATTGAGATGGGCAGAGGCAGACTTAGTATCCTGATTGGCATTTAATAGTCCTGAGATCCTGCACCAGGTAGAAATTATCTATCTCTCAGAATTACTGTAAGGATTAAATGAGAAATTGTCTTAACTACCTAGCTTATTCTGTGACATAGTATGAATTTAATAATTAATTCCATTAATTAATGCAGTAAGCATTAACCTAATGCTGTTATGTGCCACATATTGGGAATTTTTTTGCATAGTAGGTAATTAAGAAGCAATGTGCATAGTTTTCCTTTTGTTAAATGAAATATCCATATCTATGTATAAGATCAGTGTAAGTATACATACACGTAGACACTATGTTGAAACTAGCTCATTAAACTCATTAATGAGTTTATCATCTTTTGAACCTAGAGAGTTGAAAACTCAGATTGAGACTGGCCACAAAGCCAGAACAACTGATTTTCTTGGCCGTTGTACAGAACAAAGAATTTCAGGGATGGGAGGGACCAATTTGTAGTTATTGTAAGTTAGGAAATTGAAGCCGTTTCCTAAAACCACTTGGTTAGTACATCTTAGAACTACAAACAGATATTATATATGTTTGCTACCATATTATACTGACCAAATGCCTAAAAAAGAGCCTGAAACCTTCAACCTTGTGGTCTGGGATCATAACAAGGTGGAAAGTTCCAGGCTTTTTGTGCATTTGAAATCTTTTATAGTAAATAATAAATAAACCAAAATTGGTCACCCTTTGTAGGCGTAATTCATCAACATTATGACGTTCATGTTATCAAAAGGACTGATCACATTCAAAAGACAGAATCTACATATCAACCTACTTAGAAAGGAAATTTCTCATGTAAGGCATAACTTGAGGGAAGATCCAAAGAATCAATTCTTAGAAATGAGAAGGTATGCTTTCCCTCATGGAACAAGTCAGCGAGTTAGTTGCGTTGAATCACATCTGATGTTGCGGTGGAGGACAGGAGATAGAGGTGATGTCCAATGAATAGAAAGAAAGCAGTGAATATTGCTGTGATGTTGACTTGAAATTCTCTTCCACTTAGTGAAATCCATTGTTAAGGCAAAGATTCTCCTTGAAGAAAAGGTTGCTGGTAAATTTAAGGTCATTTTCTAAATCCCACACAGTTTGTTGATGTGCCAAACTTTTCCTTTTTTAAAATAATTTTTGCCTTAAAATATATGTTAGAACACAGATTTCATAGTTTCTGCTTTGTGATATGTTATTAGTTCCCATCTCATTTGCCAAGGCTGTTATAAACAAGGAGGCCAAGCATATTAGGGTGGACAGCTACTGAGAAAGCTGTAGCCTACATATAAAGGAAAAAGGGAAAGGGCTGGACATTTTTCTATTTGAGGGCCAAAACAGATAGTCGAGGGTGCAAAGAACGAGAACTTCAGAGGTCCTGAGCTCAACCTCCACTATTTTGCAAATGTGGAAACTGAGGTCCAGATAGAGAAAATAATCTGCCCAACACCAAAGAGCTACTATCAGAATTGAGCTTACAACTCAGGTAATTGGATAGAAGATTCCAGTTGATTTTCTTTCTTACCAAAAATTTTTATGAAACATTTTAGCTATACAGAAAAATGTTAGAAGTAATAAAATAAATGTGTACCTATTCCTTTTGTCCCTGGGTCAAATATTAAGCTATTGCTATATTTTCTTTAGATTTTTTGAGAAATAAATTGATGATGCCTCATTAATACACATTCCCTGAGCCCCCTTTTGTCCCCTTTCTCCAGAGTTAACTATTCACAATAATTGTTTATCATCCTATGGATGTCTCCATGATTTTACTACATGTAGGCATGCCACACACAATATCCAGTGTTGTTCAGCATGTTATAAACATCATATGAACATCAAACTGTACATACTCCTCTAGAACCTGCACTTTTTGCTCAAGAGGATGCTTTCGAGATTTTTCTGTGCTGAAACACGTAACTTCAACTTATTCATTTTAACTGTAAAATGGTATTTTAATGCATAAATATACCACAATTTGTTCTGATCTCTTGATTGGTATTAATTAAGGCAATTTTTATCATTGGAAACAATGCCACAGTGAACATTCATATATATATTTTATTTTGCACTGGTGTGAGTTTCTCTAGGTCAGAGCTCCCTGGTGGGCAATGAAAGAGTTATAGTGAGCTACGTGGGATGGCGCTGCTCAACAGGACTGGGGGCAGTGTAGCTTCAGGCCTCTGGAAGGCTTACCTACTTAACATGGAGGATTGTACAAATGTCGTCATTTTCCTCTTTTTGCCTGGTGTGAAAAAGTTCTGTTCTCAAGCTTAACATGCACCAGAATTACCTAAAGGGCTTTTTAAAAAGGCGGCTGAGCCCCACCTGCTGAATGACTGATCCAGTATCCAGGCCCCGAGTATCTGCCTTCTAATAAAATCCCATGGGAGGACTTCAGAGAGCCACTAGGTAGGATATCTAGGAATTGAATTATGGGTTCCAACCTATTATTCAAGTGCACTGTCATTATTGAACATATTTTATTATAGTTAGTATATCACACAGTCTAGAATATAATTTAAAAATAGAAATGATAGGATTTTATAATCTAATAGGTTTAATTTGCAAGATTTTGTGAGAAAGAAAAATGTAGGACATTTATTTAATCATGCTCAGAAACAACTTCCTCATGGTTGTAAATTCTGCACTCCTGTTTGAGTGTACAAACCAGGAAGAGCACCTTAAAAAAACAATTAAATGAGAAAAGCAGTCCTCTCTTCTTTCCCTCTTATCTTAATGGTATAATCAATAGGTGTAGCACCCATTCCCAAGGAAGGAAAGCAAAAAGGGTAATGTTACAATCAGTGCATTGCCAGTCCACAACCAAGTTGCAAACTGATCAGAATGTGTCTTTGCTGCACACCTCTTTTGCGTTGGCACATACTGAGATCCACTCTTGTTCCTGTCCCTCCCATTGCATTCCATCCTTTGCTCAGGGTTCTCTGGACAGCTCTACCTTCAGAACTTTTCTCTCCCTTCCGCCTGCCCTTCTCAAAGAGCATCTGTTTCTCTCCCTTTGCAAGGTCACGCTCCATTTATTCCTTCAGTAAAAAGAGACCATGAACTAAAATCTTCTGCAATCAACAAATCAGGTTGGCAGGTGCTGCCTGCCACATGATGCTGACGTGAGCCTTCACTCTACCTCTGCTGCTGGAGCACACTTGAAATGGACTTAGCCCTGGTGAGAAAGCAGCGCTCCTCCACACTCCCCTATAGTGACTGGCCTTTGCATCTCCATTCTCCCATGTTGGAAGGTGAGGGCTCCTCATTCCTCCTGCTTCTCAGTCATCTTCCACACACAGTCAGTCCCCAGTGACTTGAATCAGCCCACCTCACCACCCTGAGCCTCCGCCTCTGTCCACCTCACAGCACTTCTCTCCTGGGTGACTGTGACAGCCTTCTAAGTGCTCTCCATTCTTATTCCCTGCAGTCCATTCTGCACAGAGTAGTCACACTAACCTGTAAAAAATGAGAAGTAGACAGGTTGTTCCACTACTAAAAGCTCCCCTAAGTGGTGTTTTTTTTATTTTTATTTTTATTAAATCCCTAAGTGGTGTTTCTATTGCTCTCAGAGCTTGACCTGATCTGGCCTCTGTCTGTCTCCATCACCTTCCATGGTATTAGCTTGTTTCTACCATCACATTTTATAGGATCTGCCTGTCTGGAGCATCACCTTCTGTGGTACGGGCCTGTCTCCAGCCTCACTGTCCATAGAACCTGCCTGTGTCTCTCATCACCTTCTGGGGTACTGCCCTGCCTCCAACATTACCTTTCTTGGTACCTTCCTGTCTCCACTATCACCTGTGGTACCTTCCTATCTGCAGCATCACCTGTGGTACCTTTCTATCCGCAGCATCACCTGTGGTACCTTCCTATCTGAGCATCACTTGTGGTACCTTCCTATCTGCAGCATCACCTGTGGTACCTTCCTATCTGAGCATCACCTGTGGTACCTTCCTATCTGCAGCATCACCTGTGGTACCTACCTATCTGAGCATCACCTGTGGTACCTGCCTATCTGGGCAAAGCCATGTGTTAGCACCGTTTGTGCAGGGTCGCCTTGGTGCGGTGGGTTGCGCCGGGATGGGGG